>JAAIIK010000068.1:3812483-3825190 GCA_014706435.1 Silurus glanis | reverse complement strand
TATATATATATATATATATATATATATATATATATATATAAAACTGGTTTTACTGACTCCCTCTGTCTTATCCACATTAACCCTAAACTTCTTACTGCCTTCTGCTTGCTGATTCTTAGCTCCATAAACTAGTCTACATCTGTGGTGAGTGAGAGACAGGACTTTATACACCAGTGGATTAAAAAAGACACGCAATGACAGGAAATCGGTTGTTCGGCTGAAATTGGCACGCAGTAAAAATAAAAAAAATATATTTCACCACAATCAATGGATTAAAACTAAAGTAGCGCGTCTGTTTTGAAAATGTAAGAAGTAGAAAGTACAGATATTTGTGTAAAAATGTAATGAGTAAAAGTAAAAAGTTGTCTGAAAAATAAATAATGGAGTAAAGTACTGATACCAAAAAAATCTACTTAAGTACGGTAACGAAGTATTTGTTCTTCGTTACTTCCCACCTCTGGTACATACAGAAGGCTCATTAATGGATGGAGCATAGAGCACAATGTCTGGGACCTCCTGATTTCTGACTATTACTGACTTAGCAAGTTATGACAAAGTGACTTATTCAACTATTCTTTATGCAAGAGCAAGCATTACAGATCCTCTGGCTAAGATTCAGACTGACAAGTTTGTGTCTTTAAACAGGTATCGTTAGCCAAGTACAAGGCTCTAAACGACTCCAGGTCCATAATGAACGATTAATTGAAAAGACGGCACGCTTAGAACAATCTATTAAAATTAAAGAAGAAATACAACCAATAAGGTGATCAGCTTTTATTAAATATATTTAAGTTAAGGTTAAAAATTAGATTCATGTAACAAATTGCAATCCATTTTAGTAATCTTTTACAGCAGCGTGAGAAAGACTACCACGCAGCATACCTTCACCCACGCCAGTGGATTCCATCGTTGGGCCATTGGGTGGGTTATCATATAGAGGCAAATCACTTACACCACATGTTTGTTTAAGTGTCTTCTTTCCATTTATTTCGGATGTAACCATTTTAATTTATTTAGAAAGCTACTTTTTGTGTTAGTTTGAATGCGTCTGTTATTTTCCTCACATTTTTATGATTCAGTACTGTTTTGTTATATTTTTTCTTTTGGTAGTAAAGTTCAGTTTTATTTTACATGGAGTGTTATGGGGTTTTTTTGTTTGTTTTATAGAGAATCCGTTTTAAAAAGTGTCTATTGATGAATCGGTTATCGGCAAGTACGATCCAATCTAGCTATCGAGATCAGTCTACCGCTAGTCACTATTACCCAATCAGCTTTCAGAATGAACCAGAGAGGAAAGATACCACCAAACTGTATATACACGGGTATGGATGTCGTAACATTGTCACCTCACACCACTGGGGTTCCCAGTTTATTTCCTGAGCCTTGGTTACCGAGTTGCAGTGTGTCATAGGCTCTCCTCACACCCAAGTTTGACATTTTGAAAGCGAAAACCTATTAAATGAAGCTCTGAAAAAAATTTCCACACATAAAAGCTGATTTTAACATCCCTTGCAAAGAAAGCAGGAACAACTGATATGACAATTAAGACAGTGTAGGTTCTAAATCACAGCTGGAAGAAAGAAAAAAACCCCTGAAAATACATTTCCTTTTATTTTCACCGAGCTTAAGCTTCCGTTTTCCCCCTCCTTTCTCTTTAAATGGCAGCACATCAAAATCTGGGTGGTTGGAGTTGTGCATTAACATGGATCCTCTGGAATACAGATGCAATGGAAGAGAAATCTTGTACTTGTCTTATATATAAAATGAGTAGGTGCTTTAAAGAAAAATTTTCACAAAAACATTCCTGCAAGTCTGAATCGGTTTGGAATATAAATTGAGTATTCAGGCTCAGTACCTCATCCTTGAATTGATTGTATGCTGCAGAAAGAATTGTTCCATAGTCATGGGTTGGGCAGAGTAAATTCCCAGCGGCTTCTTTATATTTCCAGTTCTCATCTAACAGAATAATGTGTTCCTATTCACGAGCACGTTGTCTCTGGCGAATCAATACGTATAGTGCTGTTACTCGTTCTTGCTGTGCTACAACAAAAGTCTGTATAACTTTCAGCACTCAATGCCTCTGATAAGAGCCCAAGACTTCACTAAAACTTAAATTTGCTATAAATGTACATTTACACGGAATGTCTGACATTAATCAGAAAAACGAAGCTGGTTGTTATAACTGTGCTTGCAGACATCAAATTTAGATCAATATATGTGTACGAGGTGTTATCATTAAATTTTCCTAAAACGGCAGCAGATGACAGCACAAGGCTGCACGCACAGGCAGAGGGAGCACTGAACTTCATAAGTCAAAAGATATCGTCCTGTACACACCAGAGCTGTGCAACTGGTGCTATTCTGACCATGTACGTTACCACCGAGTTGTTCGAGGTGTTTTGAGTGGTAGGTGGGCTTCAAGAGCAGAAGAACCTTACTGGAAGACGTTGAGAGATCAGGAAGATCTTTAACGAGCTCAACCCCAGAAAATTTCAAAACCATTCGCCGCCTTGTGCATGAGGATCGCCGAAGAACAATTCACAACACTGCTGCCATTGTCGGTGTGTTGACACACGTGTGATTTGAACATGCGCCATGTTGCTGCCAAGTTCGTCTCCAGGCTACTGATCGTGGGCAGAAGGAACATCATGTCGAAGTCTGCCAAGGTCTCAGTGTGCCGTGGAAGACGTGTCCTTTATGCCGAGGATCATTACGTTGTTTCGGTGACGAAACTTGCTTCGTCTCAGGGTCATACCTGTACACCCTGTGTCTTCACAGTGTAAGAGCCTATCATCTCCACGACCAAAAAGGGTAAGGCAGGTCTGCAGCTCAACCAAGTGCATGCTCATCATCTTTTTTTTCCATTGTGCATTGAGAATTCGCCCCCTGGGGGCCAGACCATCAATAGTGATTTTTACCGGAGCAGGTACTGAGGGAGGACATTTCACGAAAGAGACAGAGCTGGTTTCGAAACTCTATGATACCACCTCGTATTTTGAACTAGAATACTACAACTGTGTAGTTTTGTGTTCACATGACTAACTCTCTCCTTCAGAGTTCTCCATGTTGAGAAGAATGAATATTTTGTCAGCTAAATTTGGTTCCTTTTGAACAGCATTTAAGTATGCAAGGTGTAATTTGTGTAAGTCAACAATTGTATTGTATTTTGCACATTGCAAGTTGACAACCATGCTTAAAAAATCTCTATAAAATAACATTTTGACAATTTTTGTTCAAAGAAAAATACACTGATATTGATATATGCATAAATTAAATATACAAACGTTGAAAACAAGCATTTGAATGTCATAAAGCCGCAGTAAATCACATTTTAAAACAGATAAATTACTGTTGACGTAGACAAGTGCTATAAAAAGAGAATGGAACAGAGAAACGCAGCAAGATAACAGGCTTTAAAAGAAAGAAAAAAGAAATATGCACTGGTGTACAAATGCATAAACATTCGCTGAAAACCACAAATGAAAATGTGTTGGTTTACTGCTGCTTTTATATTTAGTGTTTATTCGCACCGTTTTAATTAAATCCATCACCATGTCACGAGCGAGCTGATTGCGTGACCTGATGTTCGCGGGTCACGACAGAACAGATCCGGTGCAACTTTCCTGAAGTTATCAAACAAACGGTGTACATAATATCACTATTACACTACACCATTTTCACATGATGAGGATTAAACAGTTTCTGCTCACCGTGCTGATGTTTCACCTTCATCCGTGACACCAGTGTGTTTTATTTTCATGTGTTTGTGCATCACTGTGGTACCTCCATCCCACACAAACTCCACTTTACATAACTTCCAGGTACAGTTTCCTTTGTTGCGTTTAATATAAAATACTCCCATGCTTAGGATGACTTGGGACGCACACTTTTTCCTGCCGGTTGACCCTGTACCCTTCCCCTGTAGAGTCCGCCATTTTCCAAAGCAGCTGTGTTATCTTACCATCACGCTAAACCGTAACTTGAGCAGCCCAACTATTCGATAACGGCATTCGTTGACAACGAATTTCATTACCGATTATTATCGATTTTATCGATTAGTTGTTGCAGCCCTAATCTCCAGCTTCAAGAATTTATCCTAAAAGGAGAAAATCTGATTTGTGCCAATTTAATTGATTACTCAGTTTAATCAATATAATAAAAAAAATTGCATTAATTTGATTTATTCTACAAACCCGATTCCAAAAAAGTTGGGACACTGAACAAATTGTGAATAAAAACAGAATGCAATCATGTGGAAGTTTCAAATTTCAATATTTTATTCAGAATACAACATAGATGACATATCAAATGTTTAAACTGAGAAAATGTATCATTTTAAGGGAAAGAGAAGTTGATTTTAAATTTCATGGCATCAACACATCTCAAAAAAGTTGGGACAAGGCCATGTTTACCACTGTGTGGCATCCCCTCTTCTTTTTAGAACAGTCTGCAAACGTCTGGGGACTGAGGAGACAAGTTGCTCAAGTTTAGGAATAGGAATGTTGTCCCATTCTTGTCTAATACAGGCTTCTAGTTGCTTAACTGTCTTAGGTCTTCTTTGTCGCATCTTCCTCTTTATGATGCGCCAAATGTTTTCTATGGGTGAAAGATCTGGACTGCAGGCTGGCCATTTCAGTACCCGGATCCTTCTTCTACGCAGCCATGATGTTGTAATTGATGCAGTATGTGGTCTGGCATTGTCATGTTGGAAAATGCAAGGTCTTCCCTGAAAGAGAGACGATGTCTGGATGGGAGCATATGTTGTTCTAGAACTTGGATATACCTTTCAGCATTGATGGTGCCTTTCCAGATGTGTAAGCTGCCCATGCCACACACACTCATGCAACCCCATACCATCAGAGATGCAGGCTTCTGAACTGAGCGCTGATAACAACTTGGGTTGTCCTTATCCTCTTTAGTCCGGATGACATGGCTTCCCAGTTTTCCAAAAATAACTTTAAATTTTGATTCGTCTGTCCACAGAACAGTTTTCCACTTTGCCACAGTCCATTTTAAATGAGCCTTGGCCCAGAGAAAACGCCTGCGCTTCTGGATCATGTTTAGATATGGCTTCTTTTTTGACGTATAGAGTTTTAGCCGGCAACGGCGAATGGCACGGTGGATTGTGTTCACCGACAATGTTTTCTGGAAGTATTCCTGAGCCCATGTTGTTATTTCCATTACAGTAGCATTCCTGTATGTGATGCAGTGCCGTCTAAGGGCCCGAAGATCACGGGAATCCAGTATGGTTTTCCGGCCTTGACCCTTACGCACAGAGATTGTTCCAGATTCTCTGAATCTTTGGATGATATTATGCATTGTAGATGATAACTTCAAACTCTGCAATTTTTCTCATGAAATCCAAAATGAGCCAATATTTGGCATGACATTTCACTTTATTGGAATCGGGTTTGTATTTAATTTTTTTAGAAAATATTATTTTATATATTATTTAACCGAGCAGGCATTTTATTTAAAATTGTTTTAAAATTGTAAATTGCTCAAATGTTGATCACAAATGTCAATAATAACAATAATAGTGTTAATAAAAATTGACAATCAATTTTATGTTTTGCATTTCTTCCCCCTCATCGTACTGAAATTGGACCAAAAACAATGACATAAAAACCAAGGTACGTACCGAACTGTAACTTTTGTGTACCGTTTCACCCCTAACAATTTGTCCTCACTCCCTGAACTAAATCCTGGACTTTTGTTTCTGCAGAAAGAGGTGCTTGCTTGCGGTTTCAAATTCCTGGAGTAGCTGCAGTTATTTCTTTCCAACTAAATGGACCAGACTGGACACCACTGCTTTAAACTGTTGTCTGTTGCATGATATTGCCATCTACTGGGCTGTATAAAGTGTCAACTATAAACATTAGTTTTGAAAAGGTGAACAAGACCGGCTTTAATAAGCGAATGGTTTTACTTCAGCAGGCAGACGGATGACGCTTGTAAACATGCCAAGATTTGATAGATGTGTTTACATGGGCAGATTAATAGTCAGTGTGTGTAAAAAAAAAAAAAAAAAAAAAGTTTTTTTAAAAAGTCAATCAATATTTATTTAATTAAGTGACGGAATCAATGGTCACACATCAGTTCCTTGATTATATTCACATCAATCAAAACACAAACATTTCTGAAATATACTACAGTTATTATTTCTGGTTAGCTCACATCAAGGACAATCCAAACTTCTAACCTAAAAGAACTATTTACCAGCGACTCAGATGTCAAAATGTTAACCGAACGTATAATGCGTGATGTGGCCATGATGTTTTTCCAAGTAAGTCAAAGTTAAACATTTATCTGCCTTTGTTAAGTAGTAACTACAGAGTTTGTGTGTGTGTGTGTGTGTGTGTGTGTGTGAGGTCCTCGTTAGGCCAGAGTTACTCGTTGGCCTGGTGTAAACAGCACAGCGTTTTGAGACTTGCCTTCTCGCGAAGCTCCAAATGACTCGTAGCTGCAGTGACACCCACATTAACACATAAAAGTTTTATGGTGTGATCATTTTTGCAGAATACACTGTAAAAACAACAAAATTCTGGTAATTCGATGTTACTTACAGCTCAGAATACCTCCTCCAGTCCTGTCTACTGATAGAGGCTCTAGTGTTAGCCAGTGCTGACATGAGGTGAGACTGACATATCAGGACCACAGGTTTAACAGGGCCTGTCTGTTCCAAACTGGTGTCCTCCTATAAGAAAACACACATATGCACTAGTTACAAAACCTGCAACTGGCAACCAAAGAGAACTAAGGATTTGATTATTACGCTATAAGGGTACAGTAGAACTGACGATGTTCCTGTGATAGCTGCTTTTGATGGTGTTGAGATCGGCTCTCAGGCGCTCAGATTGTTCAGAGTTCAGGTCCTGGAAGCCCTGCTGCACAGAGGACATAAGCAGTGGGCCTCGGAGGAAAGTAACGTCTCTCGCTGATGCACCGGTCAGCTCATGCGTGGTGGAGTTAGGGACTGATAAGCACTGTGAATTCTGGGAGTGGGGAAGACAGAGCAGTATAAACATCATAACACCGGTTTCTTGTGAACCAGTGATGCGATGTGATGCATCGATTTTAAAAAGTATGCATCGGATACAGGTATCGTGATGCATCGTTTTTAAAACATCTGCATCGGTCAAAAACTATTTATTTATATATAATTATTAGTAGATGCACAAAAAAAGTGACCAATAATTTGTGATCAAATTTTGATACGTAGATTGATTTCTTCTTGCTAAATAGTTTCTCAGCACCACTGCTGCTACGTGAATATGACGTATCACAACACTACGGAGGCCGAGGCGTGTCCGGAGACTCACATAGAATACAGATTAACATGGCAGAGGTAGAACTGCGTCTTCCTGCAGACACAACAGGAAAATAACTGGTTTTATTTCATCTTTTTTTTTTTTTTTTGCGCTACAAAGGCCTGATTGTGAAAGGGTCATGTGTTAGAAGTCAGAAGGCACTTAAGTAATTTGATGATTTGCTGTCTGTCCGAGAAATAATAGTAAATAGTAAAAACGTGCATGTGGCAAGTCTAAAGCACCTTTACCTTTATCAATACTTTACAAATCACACTTGGTTGGATCAAAGTTAAACCCAGACTAAACTAGACTAGACTAAATCAAAGTGATTCCTACCAGCTCAGGGGGTGAGTTGTGGCCAAGCTCCAATTCAAACGAGCTTCCAAAATAGAGCCGCCAGATGTTGCGGTTTAAGTCTTCAGTAGGAATCTCGGTGTGCTCCAGGGCTGCAGCGGAAGTCTCCAGGCCAGCCTCAGTCTCTCCTGCAGAGTCATCCGAGCCGCTGCTGTGGTTCAGGAAGATCAGCGACGATACACTGACCTCGCTGTCGGATCCTGAGCCCAGCTCCTGCACACCAGTGAAGGAAAAACTGACCATTTACTGTTTAGGATTATCATCTTATCTTTTATATAACCTTTATTAGTGCTTTATCTGTGTAAAGCTGCTTTGAGACAATGTGCATTATAAAAAGGGCTGTACAAATAAAATTGAATTAAATTATGAAAACTAGTTTTAAATGAGTTTCTTCATCCATAATTTTCACCCTAAAACATTTGCTGCGACTTAAAAAAAAAAAAAAAAAAAAGCTAAGTATAGACAAGCCTTTGCCACAATGAAGCCCCCGTTAAGTTCCGAGTTTATAAGTATGACTCACAGCCAGCACGCTTGCTCCCAGACTGCTGTGAATGGCCTCCAGCTGTGCGTTGTATAACAGGCCTTTCAGATCAGCTCCTGTATATAGCTCGGTGGCTACAGCGATCTCTTCCAAGTCCACATCTGCAGCAAGGGGAACAGCGTGAGTCAGAGCCTTCAGGATCTCCAGTCTGGCTTCCTAAAAGAAAGAACACTCAGTCACTTCGATGACCACCTAAACACTTAACTGCATTTACCAACAATGTGAGGAGTGCAAATGCCAGGCTGCAAACATAATATTCTATCTTCTATATTTTACATGTACACCGACCTGGCATAACTTTATGACCACCTGCCTAATATTGTGTTGGTCCACCTTTTCTTGCCAACACAGTCCTGACCCATCAAGCATCAACAGCAGCAACTTTTAAACTTTTTTTAATCCAAAATGTTGCTAGTCTATATAGAATCTATATTTATATAGAATAGTTTTTTCCACAGGAATATTCAAATATCAGTAAATAATTAATGCATCTAGTGGCTGAAGCTTGCCATTAAATAAGAAACCACACAGTTCCTTTACAGATCCTTGTCGAGTCAGAATTGTCAAGTCTTGCCTACAGTCGACTGATACTCGAATCATGTGTCTGTGTGGGTGTGTGTGTGTGTGTGTGTGGGTGTGTGTGTGGGGGACGATGACACCTAGTAGTCAGTGAGTAAGACAACTTTTATTTTCTTTCACACAGACTTTTTGGGGGGTGGATTTATTCACGCACATTAATATATTTATTAAAAGAGCTTCTTTCTTTTCACAGTTTTTATTTACAGAAATATCATAATAGGCTGTATATTAAATTAATGGAAGAAAAACAGTAGTTCTATGTGAAATCATTGGGCTCCACATTGGGCCCTCTTTGATTGTGAGATTGTTAGTCGAATCAGGCTCCTCCAATCAAAGCATATAATCTTTGACTTTTTGGGGTCACCCCTAGTTAACATGGTAAAAAAAAAAAAAAAAAAGGCTACGTTCAGTAGGATATATAAGACTGACCCGGTCTGGAGGAGGGCAGTACAGGGTCTTGTCTAGCCGCCCGGGCCTCAGCAGAGCAGGGTCGATCAGATCAGGACGACTGGTGGCTGCCAGCATGTACACTCCTGAGATTAATAAAACATAGATACAAACAGGCTGTAAAAATATTCATGGGAACATCAGCTGTCAAAAAAAAGGCATTCACAAAAAAATATTCAAAATAAAGAATGAGGTGACAGTGGACTATCAGTCTATCTTGAAAAATAGCTATTTGTTTCATTTGATGTGAATGCAGGGGTAACACTTAAAATCCAAGAATTTCAAGGTGAATCTCTTTAATATAGTACTTACCCTGCAGCCCCTCTACGCCATCCAGCTGTGTGAGCAGCTGGTTAACCACTCGGTCAGTGACCCCTGTGCTGTCATGTCCTCTCCGTGGTGCCAGGGAATCAAACTCGTCAAAAAACAGGATACAGGGCTTAGCTGCTTGTGCTCTAAAGTGAACCAGAAAAGGGAGAAAAGTAAAACAGAAAGAAGAAAAAGCAACAGAATGTATTAGGCGAATGAATCCCACAGCAGGGTTAAATGCTTGAATCTGATTGGTCAGTCAGTGTGCATTATTTAATACAACAGCATGGCTTGAAGACAATCTCCATAAAATAAAAGCTTGTACATGGAAAGTGCATGGCGGATATTTCACATCATTATTAAAGCTATAATAAAGATAAATTAATAAATGGATTTAAAAAATATGTAATGCAATAAATGACAAGCAAGTCAAATTGATAAATATAATTGCTGCCAAAAACAACAAGGTAGATCTGGAAATCAAATCGCTTTGGAGGAACTGTTACAAACCTCTGAAACACGTCCCTTACGGCCTGCTCACTAGCACCAATGTACTTGCTCAGCAGCTCCGGACCCTGGAGGAACACAGACCACTTTTTTATCCAGTTGACTAAGATGTTATTACATTCACAAAACGGCACAGGTATTCATACACCAAGGAAACAGATCTAGATTGGATCGTACTTGCCGATAACCGATTGATCAACTGATTTGTTTTTTACATTTATACTGTATATAACAAAACAAACATAACACTCCATGTAAAATACAGGGTTTCTGCAGATATCACCAAATTAAATAAAAAAAAGAATGGAATTTAAGACCTATATCATGACATCAAATACAGGAACACACACACACACACACACACACATTGTTAGGAACTGGTCTTAACCAAGCCCTAAATAAATTTCTTTTTCCAAGCCAAGTATAACTAAACTTGCACTTCCCCAAACCTGAAAAATAAGATCTGTTTCACATCTGTGGTACAATCCAAAAGAAATAACAGAAAGCTGCTGGCATGTTGGTCTCATTTGTAGTCGTAATACAGCAAATTATATTTGGACTAGCGAAAGAAAGCACAACACCATAGAAACAAACAAAACAAAAACATTCTAAAGTGCTGCAGGAGCATTTCAATGAGCATTAGAGGTAGCGTTACATGGACGTAGGAAAATTAAGACCTGTTTAAAATAATTTTATACCTAGAACAGCAGGGAAAAAATAAAAATGGGGAGAAAAAAAAAAAAAAAAAACACAGATGCATTCAAACTGAAACAAAAAATAACAGTTCAAATAAATAAAAAAAACAGTCACATCTAAAATGAATTAAACAATACAGATCAAATTAACAGAACTCTCGTACTGTATAATGCAACCAGGAAAAACTATAGGTATGGATTTTTGCTGATTGTTCCAGCAATCAACTATCAGTGCTGATTAATCAGCAAAACCAAATTAGTTGACCTCTAATTCTATTCCTTAAAATCTGGTAATAAATAAGAGAAGTCTACGTTCTCACCTTAATGCTGATAAAATTCATGCCACTCTCTTTGGCAACAGCTCCAGCCAATAGTGTTTTCCCTGTGCCAGGAGCTCCATAAAGCAGCACACCAGAGCGATGGCGAATTGGCAGACTGGAGAAGAGCAGCGGGTACTGCAGCATATCACAGCGCACATTAGCACTGACAACTAAGAAATCTAATAACAGAACTTCAATGAAGTAATGTATTTGTATATAATGGAATAATCCAGGCAACTAGATATTAAACATTCACAGATCGACTGCTTTAATGCTATAGGAAATGACTACCGGCTTCACTCACAGCTCTGCTTTACCTTGGCAGGCAATAGTATGGTGTCCATAAGAAGCTGGCGTGCCTGATGAAGCCCGCCCACCTGCTCCATTCCTGCGACGCTGGGCACCTGCAGCTGCATCCCCCACAGAGAGGGAGGTGTGAAACCCTGCAGTGCCTGATGCAAGTCCACACTGCTCAAGCACACACCTGCGGGACATCGCAGAATTTTAGATAGACATGTATCACACAATCACAGTGACGTGGAACTTGACTCTGTGCTTGCCTTGCGTGTTCCTGTTGCCGCTATTGTGAACAGTGTTGGCATGAATGGCTCGGTCCAGGAGAAGGTCCAAATCTCGTGGAAGGTAGCCTTCCGTTTTCATGGTAATGTCCTCCAGATCAAAATTTCCTGAGCTGTCTTCGGTTATGATATTTTTACTGGTCATTATTGATCTCAGGATGTCTGCTCTCTGGACCTGTACAGACAAAAATCCCAATTTATTGTATGAACAGAGAGCAAATAAATTATATTTAATGGATTATACCATAAAAAAAAGAAAAAAAAAAAAGAAAAAAAAAGATAACATATATGAGGTGATTTTAAAAGTTTCAAAATTTCATGTTGTAACACCAGTTATCACCATTAGTCTCGAAACTTCTCATATCTCATATATAATATAATAATAACAACATGTACATATATAATACACAAAATTGTGTCAATTATTGACATATTTATAAATAACTTGTGTTATATTACTTATGTAATACTTATAATAATTGTCATTAATATATATTTATTAGGTTAATGGTACTATAAATATAAACCGATGTGATAGCAAAAAAAAAAAAAAAAAAAAAACTACAGCACCTAAAGAGATATTTATTTTTCACCTGGTTGGGTGTGTCTATCTTACAGAAGCTCTGAAAGAAGTGTGAACCCTGCACTTCGGTCAGCATTGGGTGAAGAGTGTGTTCATTTTGTGCCGTGACCAGCAGAGTCACCAAACTGGAGCGTTCCACCACCTCATCCACCAAATCTTTCAGGCCTAAAAATGCACACACAAACATAGTTGCTTTTTAGCTCGATCTTTTGAACGATGCCCCAAACAGTTTAAAGTGTTAGGCTGCAGGTGTGTTATACTCTGTGTGATGTGATGATGCAGCACAGCCTCCACTCCCTGCTCCTGCTCAGGGGTAGTGGCTGCTCCAGTCATGTGATCCAGGTCATCCAACAGCACCACAGACGGCTGTCTCCACACTGCTTGCTCAAAAACCTCGTCCAGTCTTCGCCTCACTGTGTCTGCTCGTTTACCTGATTTAGATAGATAGATAGATAGATAGATAGATAGATAGATAGATAGATAG
>JAAIIK010000068.1:3780975-3798450 GCA_014706435.1 Silurus glanis | reverse complement strand
ACATACATACATACACACACACACACACACACACACACACACACACACACACACACACTTTAAAGATACATATGTAGCAGCTCCAGATGTGATGCGATATGTCACCCCTACTACGATGCAGTGCGATCCAAATCCGATTCAATTCAAAACAATGCAATTAGATGCAATACGATGCAATAGAAAGAATAAGATGTTATACAATTCAATAAGGTACAGAGAGTCCACTTTTGTTTCTTTGGTTCAGACAAACAACAAATCATTAATTTACTTAAGTGCTTTCTGACTTCTAACTTCTAATTTCACTTTGTGAAACACTTTGTAGGGCAAAGCTTTGCAGTGTTTTGACTCCAGAAGGATGCAGCTTTACCTCTGCCATGTTAATCTATATTCTGTGTGACTCTCAGGATTTGGGTACTTTTGAAATAATTAAAGTATAGCACAACTACTACTAATTATAGATAAATACATTTTTTCACTTTTTTTTTTTTTTTTTTACAGATGCGAATATGTTAAAAACAATGGCAACTTGAATCTGATGCACTTTTGTTTTTTAATCGATGCATCACATCGTTAAAATCTTATGCCGACACGAATCGCTGAATCTCATCATCCCTAATGTGTATTAGTGTATGCAGCTTGATGACTGAATAACATAAAAAAAAAAAAAAAAAACATTGATCTATATATTTGCAGCCAAGGAGTGGTGCCGAATAAAACTCACTGCATACACAAACTTCAGTCCAAAATGGATGCTTCAAATATTAGCAAGAGCACTGATTATAAATATTATGTGGTGATATACATACGTTTATATCCTGGAATTCGGGCACAGAAATATCTGGAGTTCAGATAAATGCAGATATATATATAAAAAAAGGTTTTAAGCTCTCACCAGGATTTCCCAATCATCTGAAGACAGGGGCTCCACAAACACCTGTTGAACTGATTGCACCTGAACACATGGTCTCAGGAAGCCCTGGGAATAGAAAAACTAATTATTTCGTACACTGGATCTTATTCTTCTTCTTAAAACAAAACACGATCACTGAGTTACCTGTTCTCCTTCATGCAACCCGAGCTTCTCTCCCAACTGCCTGCTGAGCTCAACCCTGTCCTCCTGTCCTGCTGATGATGTCTTACTGCCCCTGATCCAGCTTAAGTACAGGGGATGATCACCATCAGCCCAGGACAACTCCAACACCTGATTCTGTTTTTTAAGACACAGGATTTATGAACATGCATAGAAAAATCTCTCATATTGAAATCACATATCTGTTCATACACACCTCTCTGAGACAGAGCTGAGACACTAAGTTGGGGGACAGGTGCAGAAAACAGTCTTTAAAGTTGTTAAAGACCAGAGTAACTGGTTGAATGCCATAGCTGCCTAGCATTGCATGGAAATATGATTCAAAATGGTCTATGTTTAGTAATTATAGATAAATATTAGACAATATTTATCTTCATGGCTAACGTGAACTGACAACTGCCATGCTAACCATGTCCATAGTCCATAAAAGGCATGACTAGTAGATCTGTCGGTAAACTGATCACTCTCTAGTCCTGATCATTACATAAGGGATATCAAGAAACAAACATATATATTAATATAATAAATAGATATATATTAGATCACTGTGTAGACTATTATTATTACTTAATGTATTTGTTTTTTTTTTTTATTTCTAGTTATATTTATTTATCTATTTATTATTTATTATCTTTGTCCGCTTTAGACACAGCAACACATTTTAAACAACTTAAACTTACTGCATTCAGAAAATATTTTCAATATATATTGTTTATTTGAAAGTCTGAAATTATTTGTATTGTATTTTTGGGGGGAAGCCATCGTAGATAGATTAGTTTGGTCTTGTGCAGCGTTCATGCTTCCTAGATGTATTTATAATTATCAATACTTATAATCCATCCTTGAAACTCAACCAATAAATCGATCGAATAACTACAACTGAAACACACGCTTCACTATAATAAAATATATATCTATACATATTGTACAAATAATATTTTTTGTCATCGTACGACTATAATACATTGTGATCGCATCGAACATTAAAATAGAACTTATCATAGAAACTAGGTTTGTAAATACAGTGGTGCGGCAGATAAAACTGGGTTGGGTTGTTTTGTCATCTTTGATATCGTATTTTAAGTATGTAGTTACAGATTTACAGAAACGCTCGCTTTAGGAACTTGATAACAATTTTATTGCCACTGAATGTAGCGTCAAGAGAGCTTATTGGTTGTGCGCATGCGCCGGGAAGAACGCGAGAAAACATGGCGGCGTCCAGGGGCAGCTCTGTTTGGGATGCACCCCGAGTGTACAAACACCATGAGCAGCAAAAGGTCTGTCACACAAGACCGAAGTACAGGGAGGGAAGGAGACCAAAAGCCGTCAAGGTCAGCTTTGTTTTTTTTATTTATTTTATTTATTCAAAAGGAAGTCAAGATAATGGATCGGAATTGACAGAATCAGCTATGAGCTCAGGCTTCCATGGAATGGTTGAAAAAGGCATTAAATGGCATATAATGTAAGAATGAATGGCATTACTAAAGCAAGAACCCCAATGAACACAATTCAACAATTCTCCATTCACTGTAGCCACAGCCGGAACACCTGCATACATCATCTCTAGCAGAAGCATCAACATTAACCTCATTAAATGACTCTGGGGATTTAAAATCCCCCCTACACACACACACACACACACACACACACACACACACACACACACACAAAAGTATAAAAAGTTTAACAACTGTTTTGAAATGTTTTGGCTGATCTTTCCTCAGGATGTCCAGGGATTTATTGTTGAAAAGTTTATAAATGTCCTTGTAAGTGTATCTGCGAAATCAATTTCTTCTCCTCTTTGTCATTGTGAAATGAAAAATTATTAAATTAAAACTATTAAATCCACATGAATAAATTCGAGCTTGTGCAGTTTGCTATAGATGCGGTTTGCGAGCTCTGACTAGTGCTCTTTCTGACCATCCAGTCAAAGGACATGAAAATGCTGACGTGATTGGATGCCTTCTAGAGAGCCTCAGAGTCAGCAAGTTGCAATCTGATTGGTTAAAGCAACATAGATTTGAAGATACTGAGAGCCCTTATGGCAGACGGATACCTTTGACCTCTTCAACACGTGACGTGACGGCTGAAATCTGAATGCAACACGTGACGGGACGGCTGAAATCTGAATGCAACACGTGATGGGACGGCTGAAATCTGAATGCAACACGTGATGGGACGGCTGAAATCTGAATGCAACACGTGATGGGACGGCTGAAATCTGAATGCAACACGTGATGGGACTGCTGAAATCTGAATGGATAGAAACTCCATTCTAAATTCACTATGGAATGAAGAGAATAGACTATTGGAAATAAATATTCATGGACAAAAATATTTTAAAATATATGTCAGAGATTCTGAGTTTAGACTAGCAGAAAAGACCTTACTGGCAATTACAGGCTGCCACTGATAAACTGGATGGCATCAGGTCCAAATATCAACATATAAATAGTATGTATAGTAGAGCTGTTGCTATCAATTATTTTAGTAATCAAGTATTCTACCGATTATTCCAACAATTAATAAAAAAGAGCAATACTAAATATAGAAGAGAAAATATATTATTGTAAAAAATATAATATATACTATTTTTTTTTGCTGAAATTGCATAAAAGAATATCTGTGAAAAATAAACCCATTTAGTCTATTTAATCGGCATATTGCACCAAAATATAAATACAAATATATACTTTAAAATGGAAAAGTTCTGTGTTACAGCAGCAAAGAAAAGAAATATGAAATTACAGTAGAACCCCGGACTTCGACGCTAATCCGTTCTAGCAGAGCGTCGAAATGCGACACGGTCGAAATCCGAATATTTTTCCCATAAGAAATAAATCAAATTGGATTAATCCGTTCTCGACCACCAAGTTATTACCCTAACTTTGCCTTTTTATACAAAAATTATGCAGCAATCACACTTAAATGTTAAATAACAATTTAATTAAAAAATACAACATTATAAAGTTGCTGTACCTTGCCACTGATGATGATCTTGATCTGTGGACATCGATATGGAGAGGAAGTGGCTTTCTTGGGACCCATGTTTTTTTTTTTTATCCAAAAATAGTACAAAAAGCACCAAAAGCTTAATAAATCTTTACACTCAGAGTAGAGCTGAGCGCGACGTAAACAACCTGTAGGATGAACACCAACTGACCGAAACACGCTGTTTAACAAACGAATCGCACGGTTTATCCGGTCGGATTCCGGGTTTTTGTTCGAATTCCGATGCGAAATTTCGCGCCAAATTCCGATTCCGTCGAGTTCTGAAACGGTCGAGCACCGGGGTTCTACTGTATATAAAAAGTAGAGACATAATACAAGTGTTCTACATCACAGTGTATAAATACAAAAGAAAAAGAGACCACGAATAAAGTAGTTACGCTTTCAAACATATTTCACATGGGTTATATTTCACGGTTTAAATTAGTGCTATTGCACACTTAAACACAATAACGGTGTGTATTGTGGTGACTGGTTCACTGGGAGCAGCTCTGATTGTACAGCTGAATAGCAGCTGGGAGAAAAGACCCTCTGTATTGCTGTATCGCTTAGAATGTAACAGTCACTGTCACTGAAGGAGCTGCTCACAGACTAAACTGTTTCATACAGGAGGTGAGAGCCGTTCTCCAGCAATGATGATAGTTTAGCTACCATCCTCCTTTCTCCCTCCTCCTGTACAGTGTCCAGAGGAATCCCCAGGACTGAGCTGGACTTCCTGATCAGCTTGTTCAGTCTCTTCCTGTCTGCAGGAGAGATGCTGCTGCACCAGCAGACCACACCATAGAAGATGGCAACCACAGAGTCGAAAAAGGTCTTCAGCAGCTCTCCCTGCACTCCCAAAGACCTTAGTCTCCTCAGAAGAAAGAGTCTGCTCTGTCCCTTCTTGGAAATTTCCTCAGTATTATCTTCTCTCTGTCCTGTCCCGTTTACTGTTCAGATAAACACCCAGGTGTTTGTCCACTCTCTCAATGTCCTTTCCCTGAATATTCACTGGTATACGCGAAGAGCATTTGTGCCTACGGAAATCCACCACCGGTTCTTTGGTTTTCCTCGCGTTTATCTGGAGGCAGCTCCGTTGGCACCAGTCCACAAAGTTCTGAATCGGTCCTCTGTACTCCCTGTCATCATCATCCGTGATCAGACCAACGATGGCAGAGTCATCAGAGAACTTCTGCAGGTGACAGGTTGCTGAGCTGAACATGAAGTCTGCAGAACCGTTCCCTGTGGGGCTCCAGTGTTGCAGACAACCATGTCAGACTCACAGTCACGAGTCCTCACATACTGTGGTCGGTCTGTGAGGTAATCCAGTATCCAGGCAGACAGATGATGGTCCACTCCCATGTATACCATCTTATCCCTCAGGAGCACAGGTTGGATGGTGTTAAAACATTAGAAATGTCGAAAAATATGACTCGCACTGTGCTCCCAGCCTTTTCCCAATGCCAGGTTGGTAGGCAAACTAAAGTGGATCCATTGATAGGCTCACCAGAGGTCTGAGATGAGTAAGCACCATCCTCTCCAACGTCTTCATCAGATGCGAGGTCAGTGCTACTGGTCTGTTTCAAAATCTGGTAGCTGATCAAATCTGTTAAAGAATAGATTCAAATCATTCACCCACTTCTGGTCACCCTCAGCCTGAGAGCTGGGCACCCTATGACCAGTGATGGTTTTGAGCCCCTTCCACACACCGCTGATGTTGTTCTGCTACAGCTGATCCTCCATCTTCCTCCTGTAGCATGCTTTTCCTTCTCTGATCTGCTGATGAGTTTACACAGAAGTTGTAATACAGTCAAATACATAAAATTGTCAATATCCTCCCCATGTGGACTGCACAATTCCTCCCACATAGTTGTGTCAAACAGTCTTTCAGAGCTTTACTGGTCTCATCAGACCATGTCCTCACTGTGCGGGAGGCAGCTGGTTGCCTGCATGCAAGGGGTTTGTACACAGGTAGGAGATGGTCCAGGTTGTGATCTGATTCAGTTAAACTCAGCTGAAGCAGAACATCAACTTAAACGATATCTTATAAAAAGAAAAAAAACAGGCCAAGGTTTTGTTGTGTTGTTTGTTCCTCCCTTTAATAATGAAGTGATAATGAACTGATCATTGATGGATCCTCAGTGGAGATCGTCAAGAGCACTAAATTCCATGGTGTTCATCTGGTGGATAACCTCACCTGGTCACTTAACACCAGCTCCATCACCAAGAAAGCCCAGCAGGGTCTCTACTTCCTAAAAAGGCTGAGGAAATCTCATCTCCCTCCCCCCATCCTGACCACGTTCTACAGAGGGACCGTTGAGAGCATCTTGAGCAGCTGCATCACTGCCTGGTTTGGGAACTGCACCGTCTCAGATCGCAAGACCCTACAGAGGATAGTGATGAGGACAGCTGAGAAGATCATCAGAGTCTCTCTCCCCTCTATCATGTACATTTACACCACACGCTGCATCCGCAAAAGCAAACAGCATTGTGGACGACCCCACACACCCGTCACACACACTTTTCACTCTCCTACCATCAGGGAAGAAGTTCCGAAGCTTTCGGGCTGCACATCCAGACTGTGTAACAGCTTTCCCCCGCAAGCCATCAGACTCCTCAACACAACCTAAACTGGAACTCACACACACCCTCACTCAACTATGTGTTACCGAACTGTACAACCTGAAATTAACACATACTCATTACTCATCTCAATTCATTGCACCACCAATTATTTATTTATTATTTATAATTAACCATATTACACTGTTTACATGCTGTTTTTTTGCACCTCACGACTGCTGCTACTGCTGTTTTTGCACTGCATTGTGTTTGTTTACATATACACATGGTTATAGTCTTTATAGTTCTCTTTGTACAGTACTGTATATTCAGAGTATACAGTAGGTTTACTGGTCGGTGCTGTCTTGTGTTGTGTATTGTCCCACACTGTTGTGTTGTCTTGTCTGTCTGTACTGTTTTTTGTCTGCACTGTTTGCACTATGTTGCACTCGATGCACTTTATGTTGTGTTGTAGCTCTATGTTGTTTAGTGTAGCACCAGGTTTCTGGAGGTACGTTGTCTCGTTTTTACTGCGTACCACTGTGTATAGTAGAAATGACAATTAAAGCCTCTAGACTTGACTTGACTTGATATTTGTAGCACTCAGTGACCCACCCGCATTCACCAATTAAGTCTTGTCCCACACCGCACTCGTTCCCGTGGGAGTGCAGGTCTCTACTCCAGAGTTTAGCAGGTGGTGTGTCAGTAATAATGGTCCGTGGGAAACGCAGCGCTCCTTGTGTAGTTAAATAGACTAAACTAAGCACGAACCTCAAGTAATTCCATTACAAATAATTTTGCCTTGATTCATTTTTGTAATCGAAATACTCGAGGAATCGTTCCATTCCTACTAAATCAGTTTCGGTAATCAATCTGTACTTCAGAGTGCTCTTTAATATTATTTGCATGTTGGTTGTTGTGTTTTTTTAGGTTTATACCATCAACTTGGAGTCTCGGTTTCTTCTGGTGCAAGGAGTGCCTGCTATCGGTGTGATGGCCGAGCTGGTGCAACTTTTTGCTCTTTACGGAGCGATCGAGGAATATAGGATTCTCGATGAATATCCTGCTGAACAATTCACCGAAGTTTATCTCATCAAGTTCCAGAAACTCACCATGGCGAGGTGAGGATCGCAGGGTTTCTGCAGGTTTCACAAAGTCAAATTTAATACTTTTTAAGATCACTAAGAATGAAAATGAAGACCTGTATCACGACATCAAAAACGCACAAATACGTTGCTGTAACTGGCCTTAAACGAGCCCTAAATTCTTTTTTCTTTTTTTTTTTTTAGGCCATGTGTCGCTAAACTTGCATTTCCCTACAGCTGAAAAATCGAATGTTTTAAATCTGTGCCACAATCCAAGAGAGATTCACGCCAATAAGAGAAAGCTGATTGGTTGCATGTTGGTCTCGTTTGTAGTCGTAATACAGCAAATTATATTTTAACTAGCGCAAAGAAAGAACTGCATCACCACGGAAACTACAAACAAGACCATTCTAAAGTGCTGCGGCAGCATTTCAGTGAGCGTTAGAGATAGCGATAGGTGGACATCAGAAAATGAAGAGCTGTTTAAAATGATTTTGAATTTGATTTCTAAATTTGAGACTTACTAAGACAATTATATAGTTGCACTAAAATTTTAATAATATTGATTTTTTCTTCTTCAGGGCTGCTAAGCGGAACACTGATGAGAAAAGCTTCTATGGGGGGATTCTTCATGTATGTTATGCTCCTGAATTTGAGACTGTAGACGATATAAGAAAGAAGCTACAAGACAGGAGGAGCTACGTGAAAAGAGCATGTGTAAAATCAGGTAGCGTGATTAAACCCGTCCACTTCCTAGATTCATGTCAAGATTTTTTTCTGCATATGCATTTCATGCCTTATGAATTGTCTTACACAAAGCTGTTCCAGAAACGGACTGTGAAAAGGAACCTGCAGGATCATCAGCACCAGCATCTACTTCATGGCGAGATAGGAACAGTGCTCAAACTGAGACTTGTTCGGGGTTTCCACTCTTGCCCTTACCGCCACATAAAAAAGCACCTCAGTACAGTTTATCTTTAAGCGGATTTAAATCACAAAACAATACGAGTGCACCTACAGAGGATAAGATGGGATCTCTACATCATTTCATCCCGGCTTCCCCAGAACTTTCCAAACAGACCTCAAAATGCGCAATCTCGGCATCTGCTGAAAAAGAAGAAAGAGACAGGACTAAAAAATCCCAAATTCCTCCATCCACTGCACCAAGGTTTATACCGAGGACAGCAAGTTTGGAGAAGAGGAAGAGAAAAATGGAGGACAGGGCGGATTTGCTGGACAAAAATGCTCCTGTGTTTGGACCCAAACTTCCAGAAGAACAGAGAATGGACATGGAAGACAATTCATTAAACACCACGGCCAACATAATCAGACAAACAATGGCAAAGGTAAGATTAATTGTACTTTTAAGGTTACTTGCAATTATCTCATTTATACAACTGAGCATTGAGTGTTAAGGGCTTTGCTCAAGGGCCCAGCAGTGGCAGCTTAATGGTGCATGGATTTAAACTCATGACCTTCTGATCAGA
Source organism: Silurus glanis (assembly GCA_014706435.1). Taxonomy (NCBI): domain Eukaryota; kingdom Metazoa; phylum Chordata; class Actinopteri; order Siluriformes; family Siluridae; genus Silurus; species Silurus glanis. The sequence goes on along the minus strand of JAAIIK010000068.1, from coordinate 3,789,238 downwards.
AGTCCAACATCTTAAACACTGAACTACGCCTTCCTCTTCTGTGTAAGCTGGTTAATAATGCGTTACAGATTGCTCATGGTTTATGAATAATAATTCCTTTACTGAATAAAATGCATTGGATTCTATTTTAAATGAGCAGGTGTGATGATTGAGATTATTACCAGAGCATTCTTCAAATTTTGGCCTTATCCAAAATGTTGAATGGGCTGTGCATGGACATGTTTGTTTGCCGCTGTCATTATTCAGTACGAGAGCGGCCTCTAGAGGCGAATCACTGAACACCATGCACACCAGCTTTGCTTTCTCCATTATAATTTGAGGCTTCTTAACTTTAAATATTGAACTAGAACCAGAAATGGACCTTGTTATACTTGAATCGCATGCAGTTCTTTGTATTTGAAGTGTTTTTTTTATTTGAATGTTATCTTTTGTTTCAGTTTGAATGCATGTGTTTTATTTTCCTCAGTATTTATTCATATAATCAATATATTCATATTTATTTTTATTTAGAACATTGGCATGATTCAGTACGGATTTTTTTGTATGGAAGTAAGAAAAGAGAAAATAAGAGAAAACAAGACGGGTTTCTTAAAATGTAATAAAAAAAAAATAATTTGTTGTTTTTTTCTTTGTTTTAGTCTTTAGACTTTCAGTTGTGTTCTTTGACCTGAATCTTCCCTTCACCCCTCGCTGTTTTCGCTCTTCTGCAGCGTTTTCTGTGTTGTATGAAATCCCGTTTCTGCCACATAAAAAAAAAAAAAAAAAGTTTGCCTAATTATGACTTTTTTCTTGCAATTCAGTTATTTTTTTTCTCGCAATTGCGACTTTGTCTTGTAAACATCCAACATTTCTGGTGCATCCAACAGTAACCATGTTGTGGTGCTGAAATTTGAAGCTGTTGTGTATGAACGAGGCTCCTCTGCTTCATCCTTCTTGCTCCGTCTCCTCCAGAGCTGATTGTTAGACAGAGATCGGAGGCTTAGTTTGAAAGCCAATTTAATTTTCAGTGTGTAAATCTTTCTGGCACTACAGAGGGGCGACGTTCGCTATTAACTAAAAAGAAAGTCAAAATTGCGAAAATAAAACCCCTCAGAATTAGGCAAACTTTTTTTATGTGGTGGAAACAGGCTTCCATAGTGTTTACCTGTCCAGAGCGCTCCAGAGTTTAGCGGGTGGTGCGTCAGTAATAATGATCCGTGGGGAAACACGGTGCTCCGTGTGTAGTTAAATGGACTAGAGGAGTCGTTTCAGCTCTAAAACAAATAAATACATTTTCAAATATTCTTTATTTTTTCATTGGAAAATTCTCCCCAAACATGAATAACAGCTTGGCATAAGGACAGTTTATTTCACCAAACATTCAGCTGAAATACTTTGCTATGCTTCCTGTAAAACATCGCTAGAGATGTTCTTCTTGTGATCCAGAATGACGTACGCTTCTTTTTTCGATTCCAATGAGCCGCAGTCCAGATGGAATTGCATGGTGTTGAATTATGGTTGCCATGTTGGTATCTTTCACCCAGAATATGTCTTCAACCTTCCCTGCTCCAAAACAACCCCAAATCATTAAGCTTCCATCTCCATGTGTGACTGTGGGGGTGAGGCTAATATCTTCTCTTCTGTTAGATTAAAAAATGTCCAACTTTCTTCCACTCACTCACTGTCCAATTCTTGTCTGTTTTAGCCTTTATCTAGATTGTTGCATAGAAACTGTACAGTATAAGTCACTAGACTTAAAATTAAATATTCAATGAACATATGTATGTTGTATGTATTTAATTTAAGTGTGTTTCTTTTTTTTTTTTTTTTAGGTCTCATCAATTTCCTCAGAGATAAAGACCACCAGTACCAACCCAGCAAAGCCAAGGAGAAGAATTTAATCCCATTCTAAACATCATAACACATACAGGAGCTGCATTTGGCTTTGTTGTGGATTTGAGTGATTTAGGTTCTTGATGTATCCTGGAATGCATGTTGCTCAAATGCCTGTATGCTCTGCAAAACAATAATAATAATAATAAATTACTTTTCATATATTAATTATATAAAAAAATTATGGCAGACCATTGTGGTATGTTTTATTGAATTTTTACAGTTTACAGTCTCAGTTGTTTAGGAGCATTTCTTGAATCATTCTTAATATTTGCAAACCAGTAAGTGCATTTCTCTGAACAATTTGTACAAACAGAACAACAAAATGGATTAATTGCAAAACCCGTACTTCTTTTAAAATCCTTAGTGAGTCTCTCTTAAGTAAGTATTTGTGTCAATTAGGGATGGCTCAATGAAATAATTTTGGCTTCCGTACGATACCAGAATGCAATACCTCGGAATCGATACCAAATCTAAACCATAATTGATAAATAACCGGCCTTAAAAGATAAGTGAATTGAAAGCAATTTTATTTAAAAAATTAATAATAAAAATAGATTTTTACCTTCTGTATCAAACTGTAACAAAAATCTTACAGGGAACATAGATTTTGATGTTGGAAAAAATATATATAAATATAACTAAAGTAATGCAATTAAAAAATGTTGCCAAATCTTCGGATCTTTTCTGTGCAAAAAAAAAAATGTAAAAAAAAAAAAAAAAAACTACCAGGAACATGGGTTACATTTTGAGTTTACACAATTAATGCATATGCCTATCAATTTGGGAAGCGCTGCCGCCTACAGGTGAATTTCGGAACAGCAGCGTATGAAATACCGAATTCAGCAAAATTATAATATCGTACCGTTCGAAATATATACCGCGATGAACATCTAATTAGAATAATTGAAGTCTATTTGTCATTGTAAACAAACAAGAGCGTCAAAATGTTTAGTCATGTCAGTATGACGGCGCGCAGGTTCAGGATTTTCAGTAAAGCTGAATTTCTTCTGTATGGCGTACATGAATTTTAACAGCACAAACATACACATTACTCTATGTATGTCACACTTTTACTGTACTGTACTAGTGTTTGTTTCCTGGTTGTTCAACCATTTTCCGAAATTGTGTTTTGTCTGTATACGCTCACCAATTGAAGGTTCACGAGATTCACCTTTGCCCTGTTTTAGAGAACTAGTTGATCATTGGTTGATCTGATGCCGTTCACTCGCCTTCATTAGTGACATTCAAGAGTCATGTGCACAATTCATCAATTCAAGACACATTTACAAAAATGTTTGTAATTCTTTTGGGGGTTTGGAATATTCAGGTGAGAACCAGTATAATATATTTGGATCAGCATGACAAACATTTGATAATGTAGGAAACAGCAAACAATTGTACACAATCGATTAAATTAATTACCAAAGCGTAGCGATTTGTTTAACGCGAAGATAAATTGCTTAATGATGTGCACAAGCTACTACATGACGGGGAGGTTGAACAAGTAGTTTTGAGAATTTTATTTCTGATCTGAAAAAACGCTCCAAAGCAACTGAGAAAAACTGCACATATAATAAGCATCGTCACGTCACACTGTTCAGTGAGTGTTTATTCTGTTCATTAGGTCAAATCATTGTTTTTTTTGGTATTTCATTTGTCACACACGCAGTTTCGTCAAAGGTCTAGGGTAATTAAGAGGAAACACAAGGCTGGACAGTGTTTTGAATAATAAAAAGGCTTCTCAGGGTTTATATATATATATATATATATGCACAAAACAGTCCTTAAATGACTACATCTCCTGCACATTCATACCAAAAGTGTGATTTTTGTTCTTTTTACCTTTAGGTCAGGAAGACAAGGTCCAAAAGCTTCCAGTAGCAGATTTTCATCTCTCACAGCATTACTGAAGTCGGAAAACGAAATTCTGCTGTCATGGTCGTAATCCTAAACACAAACATCATTTGCACGATAAATGTTACTAGATCTGTCATATTTCAGATCCCTGTCTCTTATCAGAGATTCCATTGCTTTTCACTTACCATTTTCTTCAGTACGATTTCCACCAGATCCTTAATTCCTTCATCAGGGTCTTCCTCAGTCAGCTGTTTGATCAGGCTGTTCTTCAGCATGTGGAACATTTCCTCCCGAGATATGTAGCCGTCTCCGTTCAGGTCGTACACGACAAAACAGACTACAGGCATTTCAGACAGAGAAGGACAGCGGCTTGAGAAGTGCTGCGATTAGAGATGCTCGTACAGAAGAAGAAAATATAACACAAATGAAAATGATCGTACATTTGATTTTCTCGTCTAACGTCCCTCGGAGGAAGACCGCTAGTCCTTCTATCCACTCTTTAACACTGAGGCTGCTATCGTTGTCCTTGTCAAAGGTGCGAAATACTGGGATAGATAACGAAGGTTAATTGATAAAAAAACAAATACATTTGCAGAAAAACTCGATCTTAGAAACCACACCGAGGCCAAACTTTAGTGTGCTAACCTCGGTCCATTATCATGTCGTCTGTGAGTCCGAATGTGCTGTGCAGGATGTTGCGGAATTTGCCTCGGTCCAACCCGTGTGTCGCTTTGCTCTCGGTCTTTTCTCCCAGGAGCGTGTTAAACAAGCGGATCAGGCACTCCGTTTCAGTTTTATCAACTGTACAACAAAAACAAAGAATCATTTTATGTGCATGATAAAGACTGCGTATCGGAATAAAGATCATCTTCGATATCCAATAATTCGTAATTCGTTACTGTATTGAAGTGGCTTTTTTGCGTATCTGTACTTCACTGAAGTATTTCCATTTGAGGAGACTTTCACTTCACTACATTTCAAAGTCAAATAACTTTTTAGTCAGCTACATTTAGCAAAATCGGTCTTTCCTTTTTATTTATGAGGATAAAAACGTAACTGATCGAGCACGCAGCGATCCACCAATCAGGGTCGAGTGCAAACTCTGTTTCATCAATATGAACGAATCCTTTTTGTCATTCAGATTATTTCGTTCCCTCGACCAGAAATAATATATATATTACATGTTCAGTAAGCAGATCCCCCAGCACGTCTACATGATCTTTAACTATAGTTCCAATAATGAAAAAATGCAGATAAAGACAAATTATGATAGACAGAATGAGTAGCTTTATGTCTCATATCTTCTGGTCCGTATCGTTAGTTCTTTTGTCATGTGATTCCCGTAATTATTGTAACAATGTCAAGATTCGGACCAAAAACCCAAACTATTGCATTGTGTAGCATCTATGGAAGTCACGTGATAAAATAACAAACGTTTCTGACCAGAATAAATGATGAAGAAACTCCTGACTCGAACTCGCCACAACACCTTTAGCCTTATTTCATGATTTTTTTTAAATAGTTGAAAAGAAGGTTTTTGGGCTCATGATCATTTTAATAGATATCATTCAGTGTTTGACTCATTAATATCATTCTATTAATAGATCAGTGTGCTGAGAGTAGCATTAGTGTGTCTTTTCACATAAACTGAGTTGCTTTTTGGTAAAAATTATAACAGGAACATTATAGCCAGATTAAATCATAGTACTTTGGATACTTAGTACATGTGAAGGCAAATACTTATGTACATTTAAAGGGAGCACTTTTACTGGAGTAATATTTTACCCTGTTTAAATCAACAACATGATTTGTGTTCTTCGTCCACCGCTGGAAAAGTTGTATCTGGCTACTAAAAGCTGACTACCTATAGTATACACATATTATTTGGCCAAATATCTGTTAGTCTTAACAGATAGTAGTATCATGATGGCGCAGCGAATGGCAGCCACGGCGCTGAGCTCCACAATTCTTCTACTGTTTTTGTTTGTTCTGTGTTTAGTCATTTTTTCTCTATAAGTTGTACCAGAGACAAACTCCTGAACATTAAGCAACACATCCCGGACAATATTCTTCCCATTTTTGACTATTGAGACGTTTTTGTTGGACATTTTAGTCGCGCTACATCTGCCGGGTTTCCAGCTGTTCAGCGCAGTGCTGCAACAGCTGGCGGAACATATAACTGAAACGGAGCAAAGGTACCCAGACTCTCTTTTAATCATTCTTGGAAATTTTAACAAAGCGAATCTTTCCTGTGAACTGCTAAAAATACAGACGTTACATGTCCCACCAGAGACAGTAATATTTTAGATCACTGTTACAACCCAATAAAAGATGCATATCCCATGAGCAGCTTTGGGGCTCTTATCACTGTCTAATTCATCTCATACCAACCTACAGGCAGAAACTGAAATCAGCTAAACCTGTGCTGAGGACTGTTAAAAGATGGAGTAATGAAGCAGAGCAGGATTTACAAGCCTGTTTCACCTGCACTGACTGGAGTGTTTTTGAAGCTGCAGCCACCGATCTGGACGAGCTCACAGAGACTGTAACTTCATACATCATTTTCTGTACGGATATGTGCATCCCCACCAGGTCATTCTTATCATTCAGTAATGATAAACTATGGATTACTGGGAAACTCAAACAGCTTAGTCATGCTAAAGAGGATGCTTACTGAAGTGGGGATAAAATCTTGTATAACAAGGCCAGGAACAAACTAACAAAGGAGATCAGATTGGCTAAAAAAATATATTTTTAAAAGCTAGAAAAACAGCTTTCAGCCAACGACCCAGCGTCAGTATGGACCGGTCTGAGGAACAACACCAAGCACAAGACACCACCCTCACAGTCTGTGGAGAATCAACAACTGGCTGAAGATCTGAATGTGTTTTACTGCCAGTTTGAAAATCCCAGTCTACCACCCGCCACCCCCTCTGATCTGCACTTCACACATTCACCTACCCCCCTACAACACCCCTTTCCTGCCTCCCTCTTCATTCAACCTGCACAGAGGATGTGAAACGAGTCTTCCAAAGACAGACGACTAGGAAAGCTTCTGGCTCAGACGGTGTTTCACCTGCCTGACTAAAAGTCTGTGCTGACCAACTGGCTCCCATCTTCACTTAGATCTTTAACAGATCACTGGTGTGTAGTTCCCTGCTGCTTTAAGCGCTCTACACTTGAAAGTCTGGTCCTGGCCTAACTGAAGGACATCACTGGACCTCTGCTGGATCCCCTTCAGTTTGCCTACAGAGGAACATTGGACTGCAATATATTCTGCAACATCTTGACAGACCATCATTCCTGACCTTCTCTCAGCCAAACTGACCGAGATTTCCATGCCCACCCCAATCTGTCTGTGGATCACCAGCTTCCTGACAGACAGGCAGCAGACAGTGAGGCTTGGTAAACTCACATCCAGGTCTCTCACTATCAGCACTGGTGCTCCCCAGGGTTGCGTTCTCTCCCCACTGTTCTTCTCCCTGTACACAAATGACTGCACCTCTTAAAACCCCTCTGTCAAGCTCCTGAAGTTTGCTGACGACACTACAGTCATCAGCCTCATCCAGGATGATTACAGACAGGAGGTTAGAGAGCTGTCTGGTGCAACCACAACAACCTGGAGCTCAACACACTCAAAACAGTGGAGATTTCCCGCAGGCTATAATCAGCATGAACAATCAAAATATTTAGAACTACACATTGTCCATCATAACTGTCACATTTGTACATAGAATCCAAATGGTCCATTTGTAAACTGTACACTTGTAAATAACATCTGTACATTTATTTAACAACTTTGTTACTTTGTTACATTCACTAAGACACTACGGGTCAATTTAACAATTATTTCAATTAGACCGTTGATGTTCTTTTACAAGTATCAATGTATTGGAAATTGTAAAGAAGTGTAATATTGTGCACTTTTTTTTTAATTCTCTGTAATAAATTCAATAATATCCTCTGAAACATCTCCGAAATGTGCTTATAAAAAGGGATGAATGATATAAAAAAAAAAAATTTAAACAAACAAAAATTATGAAAAACTGGATTACCAATCACTAGTTGTATACTGTGTACTAGGTCAACAATGCAACTAGCTGGCTAAGCTGGTAATAAACAACTAGATTTTCCCTGTTGCCTGAGGATCCAGATCCTGATTAAATAAATATGCAACAAGATATGATACTTACAGTGTTTCACTTGTTTAGACAAGGTTTCAGCCATGTTTTGGATTAACTTCCTGCTCAGTGCAGACATCTCTGCCATGTTGGAAGCGCATTTACCAACTCACGATGTTGACACTCGGTTACCATGGAAACCCAAAATCGCCTCTAGGGGGCGATAAGCGAACAACTCGATTCTATCAGGCTGAAACCCAAATACGGTGAAACCTTCAGTTTAACATAAATAAAATAAAAAGTTATACATCTTTAGATCCATGATGTATATTATGGCTCTACTTTTTTTTTTTTTTTTACATATTTGCACATTTCTTTCTTTGCTGCTGATATGAGATATATATCGAGTT
>JAAIIK010000068.1:3710406-3720995 GCA_014706435.1 Silurus glanis | reverse complement strand
TGTGTGTGTGTGTGTGTGTGTGTGTGTGTGTGTGTGTGTGTGTGTGTATGTGCGTGTGTGTATGTGTGGTTTTGTCTGCAGTGGCCCTCTCAGTTGCTCGCTTTTTGTTGCGAATAAAGAAACAGAATGTAAAAGGCTTATGTAAGGGGCAGCAAGTAAGCGATCCTTATGTACCGTGGATATACTTTTCATTAGTCCACAGATAATCCTTTAAGGCCAGCATTGTCAGAGTTCTCCCTTTTTTTTTCTAAAATGCCGAATCTCCGACGGAGATGCTGGATAGTTTGTCCCGAACACCTACATTATCATCAGCCCCGTTCCCACCCACTAGTCTTACAAATCCATTTATCTTATTTCCCCGCCTTCGCCCAAAGGATATGATACATTCAGTCCCGAAACGAGATTCTCCTTGATTGTCTTGAGTTTTACCGAAAGTTGAGACATTTCTAAGGTACATCATAAACTAGTTGATGTACCATAAAATACAGTCAGAACAGTAAGAAGGATGACAGGACTACTCCTAAAATGACTCAACAGCATGTCTTGTTGCTGATCAGACATTTATGATAAACATGATTTTGAGTAAAGAACTGCTGCATGGTACAGACTGCAAATCTATTAAAAGTTGTAATAATAATTTTGATCTTGATGCAAGAGCCAAATCAGGGGAACATCCTCTGGAAGAACAATGCTCATTCTTCTGGTGCAGGTCTAAGCACTTGTTCAGACATGAAATCGTAATCGAGGCTTGCAGAGGCCCAAACTTTTATTACTTCACTTTATGCAGTTTTGTTTTTGATTAATAACCAATGGTTAAAAAAAATAAATAAAAAAACACCCAGCCAAACAATATAATCTTATGGAAAGACTGTTGAATGCCACCTGTAGCTTATAGTCGGTTTTGGTTTTCTTGGGCAGATTGGATTTCTCATCACACCATGAGATAATGGACATCAGGGACAGATGATAGGCTTTAGTGCAGTTTTGCTAAAGACCCCCAACAACTTCATTTACTCTCGGCCTCCCAGAAAGACACCAGATTGCAGAGCTCCCAGTCCTCCGCCCCCTCCCTCCCTTTCCCCATCCACTTCAAATCCCCTATTCTGTCCACTCCTGCCCCATTTTGGACCCACCACATGCTAATTGATGAAAAAAGCCCCAGCAATCAAACGGGCTGGAAGGACATCAAGCAGCTGGTGTTGTGTTGGCAAGTCCGGCTGGCCATTCCAGGATCAGCGTCTCTCTCTGAGGCTTGTCTCCACCCCATAAAGGAGAGCCTAATGAAGCATGGGGAGGGAATTACAACTAATGCTAACTGGCAGATGTCTTGCATTGTGCCAGGCTACAATAAACAATATGGCTGCCTCTCATGAATTAGCATGAGAATGGGGAGTGCCTTCTGGAGGCTCTGTTTTGACTGCTGTTTTTAAGGAGACTGCTTTTTTTTTTATCTCTTCTCTTTTTTCCTTTAGTGCCCTGTTCATGTCTCTTTGCAAATGAGGTGCGTTTAAGGACAGGTGCATTGTTTCTTTGAGGTGTTTGAGGCTGATGCTTGCTTAAGCAGATGGTTTTAAGCTGTAATCAGGTTTTCTCGCTATGAGGTAATGTGACACAATGAAATGCACTAAGTGCCACTTCCACAGCTTTTAAATTCAGCCTCTTGAATGGCACTGCGGAAGACAAGGGGAGTTTTTTTCTCTATAGCCACTTAACAGGTGTTAGACAGGATAAGGTTCTGCATGGTATTAGATATATTGTTATTTTCATTCAGGCAATTCAATTGATGTTAAATAAACAGGTCAGTGGAATTAACCCTTTAATTATACAAGCTCGGTAGATGCAGTGTAGCTGAACTTAACTCATCTGAGACATGTGGGGTGAGTGTTTGTTTTGTCCTTGGGTCATTATGCTTGAGGAAATGTGGCAATATGGCTTCAAGCCAAAGCAGAGTAACTGATGAGGCATAATGCCGTTGCGCCAGCCTGCCTGTGCCATGGCGGCTTGGTGGGTCTGGTAGGTCATGGCTGGATGGACATTTAGAAAGAGGCCCTTGTTTATTGCTGGCCACCATGCACCCAGGGCCTCAACTGATACACACGTTCATTTGGCTCTAGCTTCCTTTATCCGCATTATCAGAGGCCCCGTCCCTTTCCCTGCCATGACCAGATCTGTGCCGTTTGCAAATGTTTTCTGCTTGAGTGTGCACACTATTGTGTCAGTGCTTTTAATCACTTACCAGCTGGTTGGGGACTGAATGGGGTGGTGGGCTCAGATCCATGTCACTTGTGAGGTCTTGGAGGCAGGTTTTTTTTCCAGTGTCTGCCATCACTTTATGCCCCTAGTTCAGGGCAATTCTTGTTCAAATGTTTCCTTTACCTTTTCTCATAGACTTATCAGGCCAGCTCTGAGAGTCCCAATGGCTGTAGTTTTTTTTTCCTTCTTGTGCAAGTTACACCAGAGGAAATGGCAGTTAAGCCACTTTCTCTCATTTCATAGGCATTGCTTTTCGTCTGGCCCTCAGATAGAACAAGTGCTGGATAGACAGCTGCAGGGAAGTGGAGGCCCAGCAGAACAGGACTTTAAAGTTACGTCTTTCCGGCCCTGCATCAATGTCAGTTAACATCTGCCACACTCTAGATTTAAAGGGCAACCGCTCACTTTTTCCTTCTCCAAACCACAAAAGCCCTAATTTTCCAAGCAGAAATTCTGATATCAACAATGATGATCCTGTGATAATTTTTTAAAATCTTCAAGTGAGAATTTTTTTCCTATCTCAGTCCTTGATTTCTTTTTTCTTCCCTCTACTAGCCTGCTACTCATGTGTTATGTGTTATCATGCTCTGCTTTACCCTTAAAGCAATGTATAGATATCTAGACCCGAGATAATAAGGAATAGCTGTGTTTTCTGTGTTTTTCAGGATATGATGTACCAGTTGCTGCAGGGGTTGGACTTCCTTCATTCACATCGTGTGGTTCACCGAGACCTGAAACCTCAGAACATTCTGGTCACCAGTGGCGGACAAATCAAACTGGCAGACTTTGGCTTGGCGCGCATATACAGTTTTCAGATGGCGCTTACTTCAGTGGTGAGTCAACTTAACAGTTCTTTGCCCTCTTTTCATGGTTGTTGTACATACCTTGAAAAAAAATAGTTTTTACCTTGAAAAAAATAAGAAGCCCTAAATAGATGAGCTATGCAGCAAGTTTAAAAATTTCGATTAAAAACAAAAAACACACAAAATCTATAGTGTGCGTTGTTTTTCGCCACCAAAATTGTCATCAACGTTCATGGGGAGATGGGATAAGCTGGAAAAAAAAACATTTTGGAAGACGTATTTAGAACATTCGCAGAAACATATCATGTATATACCGAAACGAAACCTGTTCTTGTTTGGAATACAGTATTACAAATATACAATGTTGTCTAAGCCACTCTGCAATTGTGACTTTCAAAGCTACAAACTGCTCATGATTAAAATCGTTACAGAAAACTAGCCTTTTGATAAAGTAGCTAGCTACATGACAAAGTAGTTAACTTCCTGGAAGCTATTTGCCAAACTCAGGTAAATCAGTTAATGTTTTCATTTCATTACATAGCTACTATTTACATGCTTTATTTTTTTCCCGGGTGTATCTTGCTAAAGAGATTTTGCTTTCAATAACTGTAACAATTAACATTATTTATTTGTAAATCAACTACCCCCGAAAGACAGAGTTAGAGTTTTCATTCCACTACTCTTGGTTAAGTTTTTTTTTTTAAGGGGAAATACAGTATCTAGCAGGCTAATTGTAGCCCACTGCTTATCTATTTTGAAACTATCACAGCTGATGCTAGAAATATGAGCTTATTAGCGTCACTGCTTGTAGCTACCGACTTTCTGACACTCCAAATACATCTGCAGCTTTTTAGGTTAACGACTTCTTCTGGAGCTGAGCTGATATCAGCTCTCTTAAATTAAACCCATTGTTTCTCAATTTATACCCTCTTGAGTCCTCCCAAGTAAATTTCAACATTTTAGTATATTTAATGGAACGATAACAACATTATAATCGATTATTTAGCAAAGATTTGGCTAGATGATTTTCTTTTTTCCAATGCAAAATCAGGAAAAGAGAACTGCAGCAAAGTAAAAAGATCAGTTTGTCCCCTGGGGCTGACATGGACAGGTCCAGTCAGAAGTGATCTCACCACGAATGAAAAGCCAGTCAACAGCGGCGAGTCTAACAGCAGGTGTATAAAAATCGTAAAATGGGACCAGATGATTAATGTCATTGGGCCCCACAAAGTGGTCCGTGGATGAAATGGATAATGAGTCAGTGAATTCCCCATATAATTATTTAAAACTATAGTCTCTTGAAGGGAGCTCTAAGGTCTGAAGATGCATATAACCTGTGAATGGACATTGTATTGTTTTTTTTTATACTTTATGCAGAAAATATGTATTGTATTTCTTTCTGTTAGCTGAAAATGAGTGTAGCATATTGTCAGCTGGACTTTTTCTGGGGTGTCTCAGGGAAATTTGTAGACATTTAAAGGAATCCCCTTTCAGTAGCTCAGCCTCGAGTATGTTTATTAACCCATTCTGTTTCACTGCCAATTCAGTTTGTGAATTTTTTTTTCTTATGTGGTTTCAGAGGTTAAGCAGTTGAGCTTCTGAAAGTTTAACTGTTAATTCACCAGAGATTCAGCATCCCCACCCTTAAATCAACTGTGAAACAGACACATAGTGAAAAACAGACAGTATGAAGTGTAAGAGATGGTGAGAAAGGGAGGGAGGGTGATTTAGAGAAGTGATATACTTGAAAAGGGGGAGAAAGCGTGAGTGAGAGCGAGAGAAAGAGAGCGAGAGAGGTGAAAAGTGGACATGGAATATTATGATTCATTTCCCTGCATCGGGAATCCCCCACATCACTTTGCTTACAATGTGCCTAAAAAAACACTTCCTCACGGCCTTTTGCAGGATAAATAAACGATAACCCCCCGGGTATGCAAAGCAGACTCTGAGGTTTGCACTCCCCTCCACCCCATCTTACAAATTATAATTCTTTAGTGCCTGATAACCAGAGAGTTGATACACACACGTAGACCTTGCAAGGAAACCAAATGGTTTTAAGCAGTGGTGACTAGGTCTGATGTCAGTCACTCCAAATGAATCATACAGTGAAAGGTTGCTGTCTGATTTACATAATATATGAAGGTATGTGCCTTGGGGATTTTGCACGAAGAGGTCCATATTTAGTCAGTCATCACATATTTACTCAGTGTTTCTGCTTAGGTTCTGAGAAATCTTGTCTGACTGTCTGACTAATAGCAATTTATATATATATATATATTTATTATATATATATATACACAACCCGTCCAAAAAAGGACCGCCTTTAGCTTTGATTACGGTTTGATTATGATGCACGCTTTTGCCATGGCATTGTTTCGATAAGCTTCTGCAGTGTTACAACATTTATTCCCGTCCAGATTTTATTATTTTTTTTACCAAGATCTTGTATTGATGATGGGAGAGTCGGACTGCTGCGCAAAGTCTTCTCCAGCACATCCCCAAGATTCTTAATGGGGTTAAGGTCTGGACTCTGTGGTGGCCAATCCATGTCAAAATGAAAATGAATTCTCTTTCACAATTTAAACCTGATGAATCCTGAAATTGTCATACTGGAATATGCTCGTGCCATCAGGTTAGAAAAAACCCACTGATAGAAAACCCTGGTCATTCAGTATATTTAGGTCAGCTGATTTCATTCCTTGGGCACATAACGTTGCTGAACCTACACCCCACCAACTGCAGCAACCCCAGATCATAGCACTGCCCCCACAGGCTTGTACAGTAGGCACTAGGCATGATGGGTGCATCATTTCATCCGCCTCTTCTCTTACCCTAAAGGGCCCATCACTCTGTAGCAGGGTTAATCTGTATTTATCAGACCACATGACCTTTTTCCATTGCTCCAGAGTCCAATCTTTATGATCCCTAGCAAATTGATGCTTTTTTTCCGATTAGCCTCACTGATAAATGGTTTACCGAAGGCTACACAGCTGTTTAGTCCCAATCCCTTAAATTCCCTTCACATTGTGCATGTGGAAATGCTCTTACTTTCACTATTAAACATAGCCATGAACTCTACTATTGTTTTTTTTACGATTTGATTTCACCAAACGTTTAAGTGATCGCCGATCACGATCATTCAAGATTTTTTTCCAACCACATTTCTTCCTCGAAGATGAAGGTTCCCCACTGTCCTTCCAGTTTTTAATAATGCGTTGGACAGTCCTTAACCCAATTTTAGTAGTTTCAGCAAACTCTTTAGATGTTTTCTTTGCTCGATGCATGCCAATAATTTGACCCTTCTGAAAAAGATTAACATCTTTTCCACGACCACAGGATGTCTTCCAACATGGTTGTTTAAGAAATGAGAAGCTACTCACTGCATAGGTTAGGGTTAAATAACTTGTTGCCAGCTGAAAACATTTAAGTAAACATTTTGTTCGTAAAGATTTGTTTGTTAGAAGAAGGACAAATGGGCAGGAAAAAGCGTAAAGATTTAAACCAGTTTAACAAGGGCCAAATTGTGATGGCTAGACGGGTCAGAGCATCTCCAAAACTGCAGCCCTTGTAAGGTGTTCCCAGTCTGCAGTGGTCAGTATCTAGCAAATGTGGTCCAAGGAAGGAACAGTGGTGAACCGGTGACAAGGTCATGGGCGACTAAGGCTCTAACAGATGAGTAGCTCAAATTGCTAAAGAAGTTAACGCTATATATAGATCGATACAAAGGTGTCTCCAACGTCATACAAAAATGTTTGGTTATTTTAAAGCAAAATATAAGTTTGCCATTTCAGAGTGATGAACTCGTGTAACACATCTGGTTGTCATGTGCATGTAATTGCATACAGTCTTCTCCCTGTAGCCCATCTTTATAGTTTGATGTGTGAGAGACCATTCTAAAATGTTATTCTGCTTCATAAATTTGTAAAGAATTACTATTTTAGTTACTTAAGCCTTCCTGTCAGCACAACCCAGTTTCATTATTATCCTTTGACCTCTCATCAAACAGGCAGTTCTACTAACAGCACTGCTACTCAGTGGATTTTTCCCCTTTGGCACTGTTTTGTATAAGGTCTTGAGACCCCTGTGTAAAAATCAGGAGATTAGAGGTTTCCGAAACAAACAAACCAGCTTTTCTGGTACCAACAACCAGGCCACATTCTTAGAAAAAAGATTACATCAGGTAATTACCCCTTTTAGAGTATGAGCACTTTCTGTAAGGCATGGGGCGGTTGGAAGGTTATGAGCTTAAATCCCTTCGCCACCTAGTTGCCACTGCTGGGTTCGTGAGCAACAATAGCAAAGATGACAGGAGTACATGAGCATGTGGTGTTGAATGATTATTAAATGCAGGACAATTTTCACCACATCACATTTAAAGGGTGTTTTTGAAACATTTTTACAGCTCTGCTTATAGCAATTGTACAATAAATATTCAATAAGCAAAGAAAGCTTCGAACATTTTACCGCAGTGTTTAGCATAAGCACTGCCATTTTGCAGCTGTCTCAAAGCTGTTGTTCGTTCTTCCAGTATGTAGATGAGACAGGGAGAGGCTGAGGGCGTGTAAGCTAGAAGACCACCCATTGGGTGCTGCTGGTGTGGAGATTAGCTTGACCCTACAAATCTCATGGGACCACTGCATTGTTGATCATTATAATGACTCCACTCTCCTGGTGGCCATTGTGCACCTCTGATTGACGGGGTAAAGCCTGAGAGCAAAGGCTCAAAATATAGCAAGGGTTTTTTTTTCTCGTCTTTTAGCCTTTTCGGATACATTAGCAAGTGTTTATCCTGGGTCATGTACAGACACAAGAGAGGGGAAACTGCTCTGGTAACTAGGTTACAGCAAATAATACATAGACTTGGTGATGGTGATGGTCATAACGTACCTTCTGTTGCCTTTTACACGTGTTAGTCTATGAGATCAGAATTAGGTAATGGTAATGATGCATGCTGAAAACCAATTCCATCTTCTAGTGGGAGTTGGTGTAAAAGTGGAATGTCTGTTTTTCTACCGTTTAAGGGTTGTCTCATGAAAGCCATTAGGAAAGCACCCAAGAGAACATTATATGCACCATGTTGCTTATAAAAATAGATTTACTAAAGATTAACTGAAGGGATATTCCCTGAATCATTTATTCTAACGGGTGGTGTGTTGTTGTTTTTTTCATCTACAGCTACAGGGCAAAATAAAGAAGACAAAGAAATGTAAATTATTTCAAACAGATCTTCATTGTATCAGGTTTCAGAGATATTCATGTTGCTTGCCATAGTTATGGGCAGAGTTGTGTTCGAAAGTAATATAGAAGCAGAATGATAAGTTCAATCAGTAAAAAGTGGTAGTTCATTGGTTAAGGCTCTGGGTTGCTGAGTTAGGTCAGGCCCCAGAATGGCCAAGCTGCCACTCTTGGGCCCTTGAGCAAGGCCCTTAACCCTCTGTGCTGCAGGGGCGCTATATCATGGCTGATAGCTATATTTATATATAGTGCTTTTGAGCAGCTTTTGGATGCTCACACATTATGTCGATATCTCTGTCTTTAAAAAAGTTATCTGTTATAATGTTGTAGACAGAAAGAGTCATGGTTACACTTCCCTTTTTTTTAACATTATCATCTTTTAATGTCCTGGAATTTTTTAAGATCAGTTGCAAAAAGTGTTAAATTAGACACAATAAGTCCCAGAAATGACCAGAACGAGATGATAATAATAGGAAAAAATGATTATATATAAATATATTATAAGCATTCTCAAATGAATACTACTACGACTACTACTACTAATAATAATACTAATAACGAGAAGAAAGTAATCATGACAAAGTAACTCATTATTGAGATCAAATGTCTTTTCATGTAGTTTAAAATATTCATTATGAATTTGTTTATAAAAACAAAAATTTTATAAATTTTATAAATTCCATATGCTCTTTGGGAGTGTGTACACCAGAAAAGGCCTCATCACATCTTTTGGGTTTAGTTTTTTGATAGTAGTGATAAGTAATGATGATTAAAGATTGTCTCAGTTGCTTTGGAGCGTTGACCAGAAATGAAATTCTCAAAGCTACTTGTTCAACCTCCACCTCATGTAGTCACTTGTGCACATCATAAAAGAAATTATCTCTTGGTTTTGAACAAAAATTGCAAACGCTTTGGTACATTAATTTAATTGAGTGTGTACAGTTGTTTGCTGTTTCCTACATTATCAATTTGTCATGTTGATCAAAATATATTATACTGGTTCTCACCTGAATATTCTTAGTGTCTCAAACATCTAGGCATCAATCCATTATAAAAGCCATTAAATGCAAAATGGTTGAACCAGTTGTCATAACCTGTCAAGCATCAATTTCTATTTCTTTTTTTTTGCTAATGTGAATTGTGCAAATTAAACTTGAATGTCACTAATAAAGACTATTGTATGCCATCAGATCAACTAATGATCAACTAGGTTAAAGATTAAGAAACGACAAACGCTAGTAGAGTACAGTAAAAGTGTGAATCTTGTCTGGTCTCTTGCAATCAATATCCCACATACAGTAATGTGTACATTTGTGCTGTTGAAATTCATAGATGCCATACAGAATCAATTCAGCTTTGTGCGTTTTTAATGATCGCAATCCAAACGGTAGTTTACATGAGGAAACACTGAAACCGTGCACGGTCATTTTGAGAACATAACATGACTAACCATTTTGTCCATCTTGTTTGTGAACAGTGACAAAAGGACTTATCGTTCTGATGGCACAAATACTTATGAGAAATGAATTTAGGATTTTGAGAAAAATAGAAAGATTGGAAGATAATCCAATGTGTGGTGCTGTTCGTACAAATTGTTTTGAGAAATGCACTTTTGCCAGTATTAAGAATGATTCGACAAATGCTCCAAAGCAACTGAGAAAAGCTGTAATAAGATCTTACGATAAACAGTTTGAACTCAGAACATTGTAGTTCACGATGATTCAAGTGAATTTAGCTGAGCTTGAGTTTGATGCACTGCAATACAGCAGTACAGCGTTTGTGTTTTTTGAAATGCCTTAATGAGTTTAGTGTCCATTTGAGGCTGGTATCCCCTCATGCGCATCTCAGCTTATTACTGAAATTCAGAGTGACTACAGTGAAATGAGTAGGTAGCTAAGAGTGTAAAGAATGCGATTCTGTATCCATCAGAGCCCAAAGTTTAAGGTTTGCATGGTTAAAAAAACTTGAAAATGTTGTTATTTGCATGCCATCTGTGGTGTCATGTGGCTTAAGTGTCCCAATCCGGCTCAGTTTTGTTCTCGGTTAAAAAAGACTTGATCCAGCAACTGTTTTTCTGCATACCACAAACTCCACAGCAACCTTTGCTGTGGGTCCTCTGGGCCTTGATGCTTCCTTCCTCTCTTCTGGTGGAATGAATTCCTCATGTTGGCAAAAACGTAACTGCTGCCTCTCTCTCTTTCGCTCTCTCTCTCTCTCTCTCTCTCTCTCTCTCTCTCTCTCTCTCTCTCTCTCTATATATATATATATATATATATATATATATATATATATATATAT
>JAAIIK010000068.1:3679843-3695282 GCA_014706435.1 Silurus glanis | reverse complement strand
ATATCTCTCACTATATATATATATATATATATATATATACTTACAGGCACAAGTCCTTTTTGAACTTGTCTTCCATCGCTGCATTACATGCTGCTTTTTGGCCTTGTTGAAGTATTACCGCAACTTTTGGTTGATGCATTTTTCACTGCAGCAGGTAATATCCGAGTCACAACAAACCAGCAAACGAAAACATCAAAAAGCTGCTTTTCTGCCTGCTTGTCTTCTTTAGCAGGAAGTCTCTCTACCCAGAGGAAACTCCACTGCCAGAAATCTGATATAGAGGCTGCTACACCATATTGCCAGGGATCACTTGATGGACATAATAAAAATACAACTGCCAGAATTTACTGCCTCAATCACACACTTCTCTAAACCAGCAAGCTCACTGCCTGTGACTGACTCAACCTTTCATTTGGATCATAGATAATAACCCTTTAGTTTTCACTGCTAAAACGGGTCTGTTGAACAGAACCACAAGCTATAGGATGGAATTGTACAACTACACTCGTGCTCACTCTCTAAAACTACCTGGAGTTCTGGGACAAAGCGTTTTAGGGTAATTTATCTGTCAGAATATCCCCAAAGGCTGGTCTTTGTGGACCTCGACAGCATTGGAGACACATTTCAGTTTAGTGCCTTAAAAAGGAGGCTTAAGCATAGAGCTATGGTTTAAGCCTTTACCACTGTCGAGGCTTCGATGACGCTTTATTAACCCTGACATACACCCAACACTTCAGGCTGGTTTTCTTGACACAGACTAAAGTCTGGTTTATGCTTTATTATAAATATCTGAGTACATTTGTGAAAATGAGGTAGTAAACAGGAAGTCGTAGTGTGCATACAGTAGATGAACGACATAAAAGATGAAACTGAAGCACACCAAGATATGTTAAAAAAAGGTTTTATCTGTAATAAAATCTTCCTAAATGCAGATATCAGAGAAACAGTTCCGCCCCAACCAACCAGCAAGATGAATTTATGTTAATATGTTTACAGACAGTAAAGTGCTGCATTAGTTTGTTTTTCTGTCATGCAGTTCTAGGGTCGAGGGGTTGGTACTGAGCTTATACATACATACATACATACATACATACATACATACATACATACTTACATATATGTGTTAGTTTCCTGCTGGTACAAGATTTTCAACAAACCTTCAGAAAAACATGCCAGTCAGTTAATTGGGTGCTAGAAATTTTTGGTCCTGTGTTCCCAGTGGACCCCTATACAATGCTAAACAGGAAAAAGCGATTGCTATTCATATATATATATATATATATATATAGAGAGAGAGAGAGAGAGAGAGAGGAATATACATACACAATACATACACACACACACACACATACACAAAAGTCAAAACGGGACTTTTAATTTTTTTCAAGTATAAAAATGGATGTTAGCATGGCGGTACTAAACACAGGAGTAATTGGCAAGTGTGTCCTATTATTAATAGGCAGTGCACATGTCGAGGGCCAGTCCAGAGACGGTTATCTACAAAAAACTTTAAGCATAGTGCGGTGATGAGACCCTCGGCTGCAGTAAGACATTTGAAGGAAAGATGGTTGTACGTCTGTCAGTGACGAGCCCGGTTGTGATGGGTCCCAGCCCACAGCAGTCATTCCTGTGAACATTTAGCTCGTAAAACTCCTGGTCATGGATAATGAACACAATCTGTAAACGGCTTTAGGATGGTTCAGGCGTACTGACAAATCTTTCGATGCTGAATCTTTCCAGACTTTGGTTAAATGCTGGGATAAGTAAATAAATGTATACTGTATATAGGGGAGTATGTTAAAAAAATAAATATAGTTTCCACTTTTTGAAATTTGTTCTTTTATTTTATAAAATCAAATGTCCCGGCTTGACTTGAACGCCACTCGTGTGTGTGTGTGTGTGTGTGTGTGTGTGTGTGTATGTACACATATATATATATATATATATATATATATATATATATATATATATATATTCATTCACAAACTCTTCAGCTCTTGACATGCTCCCATGCTACTGGGAAACTTTATTAACTAATACAGCCCAACATTGTTTCTCAGACCACCTTATGACTGTCTTTTCAAATCTTGTCAGAGAATCAAAGATGCCACCAGTTCCCACGGCTTTCCTACTGCTAGCCTATTGAAGCACAACTGGGTGGCCCATTTGGACATTGAGTTACAAAGAGTAATTATTCGAAATTGTGTTGAACTCCTCCCTCTGCTCTGAATTGCTTTTTTGACCTCTGGAAAGAAGCATAAACCAGTCTTGACCGGTGTAATTTAGTGTCTGGAAAACTGGCCTTTAGTCTTCAAATAGTATCGTGGCACATAGTATCTACACCAATAGTTCTTTCCACACTGTTCAGTTTATTTCTGAAATCTCAGTGTTGCTTGTTGATGACGTATTGTCTTAATTTTAGTTGACTTGAAGGTGTAGGGACTTGTATGTATGTATGTATGAATGTATGTATGTATGATTTTTTTTTATATTATATAGTATGTACACACCCAGTTGTGTAAATGGAGTAGTAACTTGTTATATAGCTGGAGGTCTGGGAAAGCATTTTACAGTTGAAAGGATTTGCAACAAGCGCAAGTAGATTCGTCAAAGGCAGGTGGTTCGAGAAATAGTTGTAGTCAAGTAATGCTCGAGAAAGTAGAACATGTCTAGTTTTTGAGACAGCGAATGTGGTGTGAAAACGAGCGTTTTGCAGAGGTCGAGGCAGATTTATGTAATAACTGTGTGTTTTCAGTATATTCAGGATTTTAGTACGTTCAGTTCGAACTTCCATTTGATCCTTCGATTTTCCATTTCACTCTGGTTTGACGATGATAGAAGTGAGGAGGGAAAAGAAGAAGGAAGAAATGCTGCTTTAGGTAATGTAGGATGTGGGCCCAGGAGCTTTGGTCCAAGATGAGGCTAAAGAGAAAAAGAACAACGCCCAAATGTCGTATCGTAGGCCTTAATCTACAGGTTCATCCAGATAAGCACTGGTGCTTCCTTCATACACTCAGGATCTCAGTATATTCATTGGTTCATACTTATCAGATAGCTCTGATTTTACAGCTGATTTGTAATGGATGTTTGTTTTCCTTTTCTTTTCTTTTCATAGCAAATAATTATATCTGATAAATATCAGATATTAACTCACTCTACCACACACACACTCAGGTCTATTTATGGTCGTATGCATCGAGTCAACAGATTTCATGTCTGTTTCAGTTGAAGTTCATTGTTTAACATTTAGGCTGTAGTAGATTAGGTCTGCAGACTGCATAGTATAATAAATAATGCTTTCAAACTATGGCTATTTATACACATCGTTCATCGAATTACTGGTATCAACATTTAACACTGTTACAGTCTGGACATTTTTCTTTATGGAGAACTGGACTTGTGTTTTAATCTTGGAGGAGTTTCATCACTCATCAGTGGAAACGACTTAATAAACGCCATCCAGTTTTTTGAGCAAATCCAAGAATTCTATGTTAAACAAACAAATCAATCACGACGTGACATATTTCACATTTACACTTCCAAATCCAAGTGTTACTCCAATGTCATGACTTCCAGGTGTAAGAGACGGAATTTCTAGATGAGCCGATGAAGTCTTCATGATTAGAACACAAGTCTATTGAGGAATAGAAGTTATTCTAGATATGTACGTGTGTGGCGGTGTTGGGGGGGGGTTTAGGGGTGGGGGGGGGGGACGTGGGCTAAATATATATATTTCATGAAGACCGATGTTTTCATGTTTTTTCATTTAAGGAGCCAGTTTACCATAAACATCTGCTGAAAGATTTTCTCAGGCAGTGAACATCATGATGAATTCCTTCGTTCATCAAATCCTGATTGTGAAAATCTCCACCGCCACAGCGAAATCGTACTGACAAGGATTTTCCCAAACCGCCACACATGAATTTATAACAAACCATGCGCTAGTTTTGTCTTTTTTGGTTGCTATTGCCGGACACTTTACTGCTAACATTCCTTCCATTTTTGTTTTATACGTTGTTCAAACCTCTTCTTCACTTCCAGGCAGTTCCTCAACATGACTCTTTGCACAGGCACAGCATGTTCTTTTTCTCTCCCCAAAGATTGAGAAGGATTGAAAATTGATAATTTTTCATTAAAATATTAGTGGGTATTAGATGTCATACAGAAATGTACACAAGAAAGTACTCGTTTTATTCGTTCGCTCTAATTTAAGCCTTTTCTGTCACAAAGGCTTGGAATTAAAGCCGAGATTAAAGCTTTGGAATGTAGACTTTTAAAGATGGTAAGAACATTTTTGAATGTTGGCCTGAAATATTTGACACAAACAGCACCTTGAAAAATCAACCTATTTTTTTGTGAAATGCGATTCCTTCATATTCCTCATTCACTTCCAATTACGAGTACACAAGTGTGACGGGAACAATATATTCGACTCTTTCTGTTTGTTCGTACTCGTTGGCTTTAATTGGAAATCGAAATATAATCAGTTGAAGTTTATTTAATCAGTTATCAACTTTTTTTTTTTTTTGTATTGTATTTGCTGGATAGTGGTACTTTGCGTTTGTTTCGATTTCTTCTCTTCCTTATATTTTGCCTCCACTCTATTTTTTATTATATATATTTTTTATTTATTGGCATTTTAATAGAAATACATTGAAAAGACTGTCGTGTAAGAATCCTCTTTATTCTAGCTGGTGGTGTATTGATGGTGCTATGATATTAGAATTCTTTTTTTAAACTTGAAGTAGAATCAGTATCAGCATCAGTATGGGACAGGATCGTTTTAATAGAACAGCAAACGTGAACATACAACATTTCAATATTTCTTTTCTTGTTGTTGTTCTTGTTCTTTTTCATTTTCAGCAGACATTTCCCCTAGAAAACATCGAACAATGACCTATATTAGACTTGAATGACTTTTATAAGCAATGCTAATACTGCTGATTCCACATCATTTGCCTTACGTGCTTCACATAACCAAGGAAAAGAGTCACTGAACAGAGCGAATCTGTACTTTTACTTCTACTGAGCGTCCCAAATTACTGTGTCTTTTTGGTACAACTACCTTTAAAAGCTGTATCCAGTACTATTATGAACGATTATTTGCTCTTTTATTTTGATTTTTTTTGTCTTTTTCATTTTAGTGTCCAACACACATATGGGCTTCATTGTACTTTTGTATTTCACTGGAAAATTAAAAAGTATTTCAAGTTGTTTTGTAAGGTATTTTATGTTTGTTAGAGTTTCCATGTCTTTAACATAAAATAGGCTGTTTTTTGTTGCCTTGTTGCATTTATATTATACTTTGTGGCTCCAGGTAAACATCGATCATTTTGATAGTTACTGATTTGTTGCTTTCTGCATAGTAGCGTTTTAACCATACACAGTAACCAGAAGTAGGTTTTGTTTACGTGTTTTTGTCGGTAGGTGTCAGGTTGTTTGTTCTGAAAGCTGGTGTGTGGATTTCTGATCTACATTGTTTGTTTCAGCAACTGTGGTTGACATTTACCAGTTCCTGAAATGGTACTCATAACACATGAGGTTTCTAACACATGCATTAGAAACATTAAATTGTTTTATATTTACTTTTCTTTTCTTTTTTTTTTTTTGCAATGGATCCCCACCATTTTACTGTCATTATTCGTACTTTAAAGTTGAAGAAACTAAGGAATTTTGCAGCTTTGCATGAGCTCTACTATGACGAGTGAAGATGAACAACAGCAACCACCAAAACAAACACAAGTACAGCAGGTTTCTATAATCAGTACCTTCTGTAATCCAATAGTATACAGCATGAACATGCCCCTCTCAGTGCATGGAGATGTTATCATTTCGGGTTTTTGTTTCTTTTTGACATCGAATCGGATTCACAAAAGAATAACTGAATTCCATTTCCAGCTTCAGTTTTAAATATCCGAAGTTTTGGTGAAACCAATTTAAATTGAGTATTTTTTGGGTACTGCTAATGGCCCCACATTTTTATCCCCTAGCATACAACACACACACACACACACACTTGGTTTGCATTAATTATTTATGGGTAAAATTTTGTATTTGTTTTATTGTTTGTTTGTTCGTTTGCTGCTAATTTCTCACGGCTTGGCTCAAATATATGATGAAAGAAAAAGACCCACCCGAAATTTGAGGCCATTGATGAATAAAAGCTGCTTGTGCTCATGTGTTGCATGTGTTCAGTTTTCTTTTAAATAAATATTTTAAAACCGTTTGTCGAGTCTCCTTCTTAAAATTGCCTTTGCCTCTGTCCATGTGTGTTTGTGAGACAAGTAAATAATTGATCGTGAGTCATAATTTCATAAAACGTAATAGAGCTTAGTAATATATCGATTCCAACAGTAATTGTCGTAGTGATAATTACAAAGCCGTACTTCTATTAAATTCATTTATTCACTGACTGTGAGGGGAGATTAATTGATTAACTTATTTAGTACTGTTGGGCTGATCCTCTGCACCCCCTGGCGGATTGAACTGTGAACAGCACTGTACATCGAAACCTATGAATTTACAATTACATTTATGGCATTTGGCATTCTCCCATATCGAAACTGATTTACAAGTGAGCAATTGAGGGTTAAGGGCCTTGCTTAAGGGCCCAGCAGTGGCAGCTGGAATCTGAACTTGTGACCTTCCAATTCAGCCTTAACCACTGAGCTACCTCATCCCATGAAGTTTATTGTAGTGAATTGTAATATAATAAAATAAACTGTAATTACTCTTATACAAAGTAGTGTACAACATATTGTACTGTAATACTATAAGAAAGGATGAGATACAATGTAATGATTTTGTGAAATTTCCCCAAAGGAAATGTTTGTTCCAAGTTGCACAAAACAACTCTAGTCAAGTCAAGAAGTTTTTTATTGTTATTTCAACCGTATATAGCTGACGCAGTACACAGTGAAATGAAACAACGTTCCTCCAGAACCCTGATGCTACATACAACAACATAAAACAACAATCACAGAAACAGAAAAACACAGGGCCAAGGACTAGTGTGTGTCCTCGCCACATAAAGTGAATGTGTGCAACCTGGTGCAAACAGTGCAAAGACAGCACAGGACAGTGCAAAGACAACACAGGACAGTGCAAGACAACACAGGACAGTGTGAGACAACACAGGACAGTGCGAGACAACACAGGACAGTGCAAGACAACACAGGACAGTGCAAGACAACACAGGACAGTGTGAGACAACACAGGACAGTGCGAGACAACACAGGACAGTGTGAGACAACACAGGACAGTGCGAGACAACACAGGACAGTGTGAGACAATACACAAAACGCAAAATAGCTCCGCCAGTAAACCTGTTGTAACGAGATAAAGTGAACAGTAGCAAAAATGTAAACACTAACGACCAAACAAGAATGCAAATATTTTACTTTAAAGATATTATATGCCTACAAAGTGTAAGAAATATAACAAAAGTATAATATAACCTCTTACCTCAACCCTGGTCTGTTTACTCCTCTTATATAAGGCAAACGCTACAAGAGTCTTCATGCTAGAAGAACCAATAACAGTTTCTTTCCATCACACTGCAAAAACTCCTAATGACTTACAATCTTATTTTGAGCCATAAAAATCGTATTGATCCTATTTTAAGAATAATATCCTATGCAAGAGCAGATTGTGTAATGTTATTATGATTGCTTTGAGATTATTGATCTTTTTTCTTACTTTTTTTAAAGCTAGCTATTTTATCTGCAAATTGAGCTGAATTCCCATCAGAGATGTTTCTTTTAAGACTTTATTTTAGCTGCAAAAACTGGTTTTAAGGTTGCCCAGTAAAAATGCTCTATAATCACACTTAGGACTTGGTAACACTTAGGACTTAGGATTCGGTTCATTAGTATTATTTGTTACAATGCTTGTTTTATGTACACAACACCAACACATTTATTTACAACCTAATAACAAATTATAAGAGTCTGCAGTATTAAGTCACTACACTCTTTCCAAACCTTATCCAGTACGGGTATTTATTTATTTTTTTTACTTTGTTCTTTATACAAATTACTTTTTCAGTTTAAGATAATATATAATGATGACTATACTTTAATTAAGAGGAATTCTTTTGTTTAGTAGCTCGGGTTTTTATTTTGCTCTTTTCTAAAGCCTACATATGTTTTCTTATTTTATGAAATCTTACCAAGTGTAAATATCTTACTGCATTGAAAAACATGTTGACTTGTTTTTAAAATCATGCATTTATTACTTATATTTAGAAGGTTATTTTTTTTTTTTTTGCAGTGCAGTTGTTAGCTGAACTCTAACTCAGACACAGAGATGACCATTATGACCACATCCTGAACTTCGACATTGAACTTTATGTTCCATTCTGAGCCATGTCTAAAAGAAATATCATGTACAATATTTATGCTGTTTGCTCTCTTATCTGTCATTTATACTACCATGTTATTTTTCTTTACCTTATTCCTACTCATACGCTACAAAAAATATTTGTATTGTTTTAATTTTATATTAAAACGAATGTATCTTAAGATCGGTATCTTCCTTAAGATCGGCATTACAATTTTAAGATACCGAACTTAATATAACATTCGTTTTAAGATCAATTAAAACATTACAAACAATTTTTTTGTATCGCTATCGTCTTTGTAATATCGTAAAATCGAACCGATTCGAACCAACTGCATTTACTCTTCTTCTTCTTTCGGCTGCTCCCATTAGGGGTCGCCACAGCGGATCATCTGTCTCCATACCACCCTGTCCTCTACATCTGCCTCTTTTACACCAACTACCTGCATGTCTTCCCTCACCACATCCATAAACCTCCTCCTTGGCCTTCCTCTTTTCCTCCTACCTGGTGGCTCCATCCTCAGCATTCTTCTACCAATATAATTCATGTCCCTCCTCTGCACATGTCCAAACCATCTCAATCTCGCCTCCCTCACCTTGTCACCAAAACATCCTACATGCGCTGTCCCTCTAATAAACTCATTTCTAATCTTATCCATCCTCGTCACTCCCAACGAAAACCTCAACATCTTCAGCTCTGCTACCTCCAGCTCCACCTCCTGTCTTTTACTCAATGCCACTGTCTCTAATCCATACAACATCGCAGGTCTCACCACAGACCTATAAACTTTCCCTTTCATTTTTGCAGATACCCTACTATCACAAATCACTCCTGTCACTCTTCTCCACCCACTCCACCCTGCCTGCACTCTTTTCTTCACTTCTCTAACACACTCACCATTACTTTGCACTGTTGACCCCAGGTACCTGAATTCCTCCACCTTCTCCAGCTCTTCTCCCTGCAACCGCACAACTCCACTGCCCTCCCTCTCATTCACACACATGTACTCTGTCTTACTCCTACTGAGTTTCATTCCCCTTCTCTCCAGCGCATATCTCCACCTCTCCAGGCTCTTCTCAACCTGCTCCCTACTCTCACAACAAATCACAATATCATCCGCAAACATCATAGTCCAGGGAGACTCCTGTCTGACCTCGTCCGTCAACCTGTCCATCACCACTGCAAACAGGAAAGGGCTCAGGGCCGATCCTTGATGCAGTCCAACCTTCACCCTGAACCAGTCTGTCATTCCTACTGCACACTTCACTGCCGTCACACTGTCCTCATACATGTCCTGCACCACCCTCACATACTTCTCTGACACACCTGACTTCCTCATACAATACCACAACTCCTCTCTTGGCACCCTGTCGTACGCCTTCTCTAAATCCACAAATACACAATGCAATTCCTTCTGTCCTTCTCTATACTTCTCCATCAACATTCTTAAAGCAAATAAGGCATCTGTGGTGCTCTTCCTCGGCATGAAACCATACTGTTGCTCACAGATGGTCACCTCTTCTCTCAGCCTGGCTTCCACTACTCTTTCCCATAACTTCATGGTGTGACTGATCAACTTAATTCCCCTGTAGTTACTGCAAGACTGCACATCTCCTTTATGCTTAAAGATCGGTACCAGCACACTTCTTCTCCATTCAACCAACTGCATTTACTACTGTATTTATTTAACACCCTGCTGCACTGTAGTGTAATACACTGCACTACCTCGAGTGGCCGCTAGGTTGTGGAAGAGTCCAGTCTCTCAGACGCGAAGCTGCTGCAGCATGCATGTAAATAAAGAGTGTAACTTTCTCATTTTGCGGTAAATAATCTATAAAAATGGGGAAACGGGACAACCGAGTGGTGAGTTTAATCATTTTTTATTAATAGTGTGTAATTTTCTATAAAGACAAGCAGTACAAAAATGGTAACACTAATCCCAGATAAGAGGCAAGACTCGGTTGAGGCCTAGTTAGCTTAGCCTGATTGGTGTTGGAGTTGTTTGTGAAGTCCCATATGATTGGAATGGATTAGATAATAATTATTATATTATATGAACAGTTTAAAAGCCTGGTGAATTGTTTGGGAGATTTATTGTGTAGGATTTATGGAGGTGAATTAGACACTTCGGATTAGCCACGTTAGCTCGGCTACCTGGCTCAGGCTGGAGAGAAGGTGGAGAAGAAGGCTGCATGATTTGGAGTAACGGTTTATATAAAGGTATAAATGCGTATAGTTTTCTGCAATAAAGTGCAAAACTTTAGCTTTTGCATGAAAATATTGAGATTAGTAGGTTTTAAGTTGTATACAGAGGTGAGTAAGGGGGAGGGAGTGTGTGAGCAACCTCCAGGTCTTCTGGAAGCTTGAAGGGACCAATAGATCTTCCATTAAACCTGTGTGTTTGGAGTTCGTGTCCTGTTGGAAACAAATGATGGGATGTCAGGGCAAAATGCTGTAGTAACCATGCTGGTTCTCTCAATTTTGATTAAAGTGTCACCAGCAAAGCACCTCCACATCATCTCACCTCCACACCATGATTGACCAAGTTCAGGAACCATCCGTTCACCCTTTAACAAAGACCCAGTGTTTTATCAAATTTGGACTTTCAGTTCAACATTTCCACATAATCCTTCAGTCCTATATAACCTCCCATTAGTTCTGCTGACACTGATGAAACTCCACCAGGAGATCATGTCAACCCTTACAGACCCTTACTCAACTGCATTTCGTTGCCTTGTACTTGTACATGTGTAATGACAATAAAGTTGAATCTAATCTAATCTAATCTAAAACAAAAAAAAAGTGAAAAGCCATAAGTCCTCATTACGATAGCGGGAGAACAGGGTTTCTTTTTCTCTTTATTTTGAGGAATCATTTTCTTTTTTTGATGAAAGTTTGAGTTATTCATTCCTGCAACCTTTCTTTCTTTCTTTCTTTCTTTCTTTCTTTCTTTCTCTCTTGTAAACATGTCAGTGGATCCGTCCTTCCTTCCTTTCCATTCTTTTCATTTTCCTCCTTTATTCCTTCCCCTTTCCTTCTTTCCCTTCTCCACAAATTGACTCTCTCTCCACTGTTTGTGTGTGATTAGGCTCTGCAGAATACATTCATGGGTAATAATAATAAGCTGCTCTGGTTTTGCTCTGAGACAAAAATCTCACAACATAAAAAAAGGTTCTCTGGCTCGGAGCTGAGCTCAGCGAATGTGACTGGCGAGAGTTTTCATTTCTCTCTCAGATCGACAGTGACCGGAGACACGGATCTGATTAAAACCATTTCTTTCAGTGTCGCAAGACTTAAATTGGTTATTCAGTCACAGTGCCCTTTTGTTTCCTAACAGCCCTACATGAACCCCATAGCTGCTGCCCGAGCCAGAGGACCCACGCCTGCCAGCGGCCCCTCGATCCAGGATTATCTCAGCAGACCTCGACCAACATGGTACGACTTCTGAACATCTAAAAATCAGTCATTTGTGTATTATTATTATTATTATTATCATGGCTGCAACTAACGATTATTTTGCTAAGCTGAAGCAATTTGTCAATCAACATTTGTATTGTATTTTTTTAGATGGCAAGTTGACAACCATGCTTAAAAAAATCTCTATAAAATGTAATACAACATTGTTTTGACAAATCTTTGTTTAAAAAAAATACACAGACGTTTTGTTCAGTTGTGAAGATATAATCATTGAGAATATATAATGAATTTAATTTTACATAATTTGATGTATGCATAAATTAAATATACAAATATTGAAAAATCAGGTTTGAAAACAGAAGTTACTGTTCTAGTAGACAAACGTTATAAAGAAAGAATGGAACGGAGAAACGCAGCGAGCTGACAGACTTGATTAAAAAAAGAGAGGAAAAAATATAGATTGGTGTACAAATGCATAAACATTCGCTGAAAACCACAACAGTGAATTCAAATGTGTTGGTTTACTGCTGCTGTTATTTGCTGCTTTTATATTTAGTGTTTATTCACACCGTTTTAATTAAATCCATCACCATGTCACGAGCGAGCTGATTGCGTGACCTGATGTTCGCGGGTCACGACAGAACAGATCCAGTGTGACTTTTCTGAAGTTACAAACAAATGGTGTACACTATCACTATTACACTACACCATTTTCACATGATGAGGATTCTACAGTTTCTGCTCACCGTGCTGATGTTTCACCTTCATCCGTGACACCAGTGTGTTTTATTTTCATGTGTTTGTGCATCACTGTGGTACCTCCATCCCACACAAACTCCACTTTACATAACTTCCAGGTACAGTTTCCTTTGTTGCGTTTAATATAAAATACTTCCATGCCTGGGATGACTTGGGACGCACACTTGTTCCTGCCGGTTGACCCTGTACCCTTCCCCTGTAGTGTCCGCCATTTTCCCAAGCGGCTGTGTTTTCTTACCGTCACGCTAAACCGTAACTTGAGCGGCCCAACTACTCGATAACAGCATTCGTTGACAACGAATTTCATTATCAATTCTTACTAATTTGATCGATTATTTTTTGCAAAAATGTTATTTGTCACATACACAATCATACAGTATGGCACATAGTGAAATGCTTTTTACGACTGTCCAACTTGTAAACTTGTAGGATCAACAAAAAGAAATACAATATAAAGATAAAAAAAGAGTAAAGTAACATAAAAATAAATAAAATATTAAAAGTATAAAGTATAAAAGTATGTTAAAAGGGATGGATGGATTGCAGCCCTAATCATTGTTGTTGTTGTTATTAAGCCTACCTTTATACTTTGGTTGTCTTTAAATACAGTGATTCATCTTGTAATCTTTTTTTACTTTTGCGGCGCTTTTAGAGAGGAATTGTTTCATTGAGGATAAACAAAAGATTTTGACCTTTCTGTACCACCCACAAGTATTATCTCATTGTACCAATTCTTCTATAACTGTTTAATGTAAAATGTAAACATTCTTTACTTCTTTCTTATTGACATACATTACATGTCATTAATGTTTATATTATTGTGATTTCATTACTAATAGAGGTTGACTGATAGCTAGGTTGTACCGTACTTGCCGTACTTAATTTTTAAAATGGATACTTGAAAACAAACATAACGCTCCATGTAAAATAGTACTAAACTTTATTACAAGAATCAAACACAGTACTAAATCATGCAAATATATATAAAATAATAATAAAAAGAATAAAAAAAATATTAAAATATATATTGTGTTCATAAATATTAAGGAAAATAAGACTTGCATTTAAACTGAACCCAAAAGTAACATTCCAAATAAATCAAAACAGTTTAAAATTAACACTTCAAATAAACTGCATGTGGTGTCAGTGATTCGCCTCTAGAGGCCGCTCTTGTACTGTATAACGCACCCCGGAAAAACTCGGTATGTATTTTTGCCGATAGTCAATCAACTATCGGTGTTAGGGGTGCTCCGATCAGAATTTTTGGGGCTGATCACTGACCCCTTATTAATGGCAACTTCATTGTCCGATAACGATGCCAATCACTGATCACAGGGTGTATTTGAAGCCTTCTATCTATATATTTATTTATGCTACATGATAAATAACATCAAACAGCATCAAGTTCAGAAATGCAGAAAATGAAAGTGTAGTTGTGTTGTGTAGGTACCCTAACTGAAGGTTACTGAAATGATAGTTAACGATGAACGCAAAAATAAATAAATATAAATTCTGCCGTTTATTGTCCCCCACCAGTCATGTCGTTGTTCCCCCCACTAGAGGGCCGCGCACCACAATTTGAAAATCACCGATGTAACGTGAATCCAAGTAGGACACGAGTTGCCGGAAATCTTCGTTTTCCACAATAGACAGCGGCTAATGATCAAGGCATATGATTTCCATTATTTTTTTGTCTGATATTTCTTTATGCTTCTTACTGTCCTTGCAGTAGGATTGCTGTCTTCAAAGCATCTCTGTTACTGACAGCTGAGTGGGTCGCACTTGAGGTGCTGAATTGTCTGTCTCTCTCTCTCTCTCTCTCGCTCTCTCAGCACTAGCCAACTTTAACGCTTTTCTTTGGAACACACGTTACAGATTGCTAATGTATTGTCTTTTTCACAAACCTTGTAGAATTGTTAGACCGGTGAAGCCATTTTTAGCAGCACGTCAAAAAAACTTGTCTCTTTATCGGCTGTTATAGAGACGGTTGGTGATCGGTGCCTGACATGTCTTTTCCAGCCATATGTGTTTCTTCTACAAAGTCGAAGGCACACAAGTGTATAAGACACCTTTAGATGCCGTAGCATGAAACTTTGCCTTCACTTGAACTAGGAGACCCAAACCTGTTCCAGCAGGACGATGCTCCTGTGCACAAAGCAAACTCCATGAAGATATGGTTTACATAGGTTGGAGTGGAAGATCTAATACTAGAGAGCTATTGAACACACAGTGAACGCTGACTGCTCCTCAGACCTCCTCACATCATCTACTTCAGTACCTGACTTTACACTCTTATGGCTGAATGAGCACAAATCTCCACAAAATCTTGTGCAACATCTTCCCAGAAGAGTGGAGCTTATTAAAACAGCAAACAGAGACTAAATGTGGAATTGTATGTTCAAGAAATACATGCAGTGTCCAGTGTCTACAAATGTTTGTCCATGTAGTGTATTTTTTGTTGCTGACAGTCTTCCCTTATTTTATCAACCGGCTGTAGGGAGGAAGTAAAGGAGCAGCTGGAGAAGAAGAAGAAAGGCTCGAGAGCTCTGGCAGACTTTGAGGATAAAATGAATGAGGTGCACTTGTGTGATTTTTAAAGAAGTGTAACATTTACATATAAACTGCTGCTGGTCGTTTTACTGCTTTTGTTTATTTATTTATTTATTTTTTTCTTCCCAATTCCCAGAGATGGAAGAAGGAACTGGAGAAAAACCGCGAAAAAATCCTCGGAGGAGGTGAGAAGAAGGAAAAGGAGAAAGATAAGGAGAAGGAGAAGAAAGAGAAAGAAAAGGAGAAAGACAAGAAAGAGGTCAGCTTCTTATAAAAAATAAATAAATAAATAAATTAAAAGGTTGCTGTGTGCGCGTGTGTGCGCGTGTGTGTGTGTGTGTGTGTGTGTGTGTGTGTGTGTGTGTGTGTGTG
>JAAIIK010000068.1:3658706-3679833 GCA_014706435.1 Silurus glanis | reverse complement strand
TGTGTGTGTGTGTGTGTGTGTGTGTGTGTGTGTGTGTGTGTGTGTGTAGTCATAACAGTGTAATAAAGTACAATGTTGTGAACTGTGTCCTTTTTATTTTGACAGAAAAAGAAAAAGGAAAAGAAAAAATCCAGTAGGGTGAGAAAAGCTTTCCGTTTTTTTTCCCCCACATTCCCTCAATTCTGTCCCAAGATCTGCTTTGCAAATAATTCA
This sequence comes from Silurus glanis, assembly GCA_014706435.1. Lineage (NCBI taxonomy): Eukaryota > Metazoa > Chordata > Actinopteri > Siluriformes > Siluridae > Silurus > Silurus glanis. The sequence goes on along the minus strand of JAAIIK010000068.1, from coordinate 3,679,620 downwards.
GGAGACCTGAAGGCGTATTGTTTTTTTTTTTTTTCTTCTCCTTCCCCTTTTGGTTACACTTTTCTCCCTCGTTTTTGGGTCCATTATCCTTGATATCTAATGAGCTCTGCTTTTGTGTGTGGTCAAGCATTCTTCGTCTTCTTCTTCCTCCTCCTCATCGAGTTCTGATTCCTCCAGCAGCTCGTCATCCGAGTCTGAAGACGAGGTACGGCTTTTTCGACCGTGACATGCTCTCAGATCGCTCAAAAAATTTTTTTCTGGTCCTCGTTTGTTTGGGTTCTGATTTCGCTTTATATCGGTGTTAGGATGAAAAGAAGAGCGTGAAGAAGAAACGGAAAAGAAAGCGATCCTCAGCACGGAGAGCTTCAGACGAATCGGACGCAGAATCCGATACAGACAGCAAGGTAACATTTTACACGTGGGTCTCGCCAAACGTTCAGATCCTTTTAGAGACACGATGAAAGTTGCTGCGGAAAATTTGTAAGTACGATGCTGTGAAAAATTATTTGCCCCCTTTGTGGATTTTTTTATTTTTTTATTTCTTTTTTAAATCGGATCATCATGCAAATTTAACCCAAAGATAACGCAAGTAAATACAGTTTTTAAATGATCATTTTATTTTTTAAGGGAGAAACGCTGTTCAAGCGTTTACGATCACATTTCATATCGACCTGGAGGAATTGTGGCCCCCTCTTCTTTAAAGAATTGTTTTAATTCTGACAAACTGAAGTGTTTTCGAGCATGAGAGTCCTGTTTAAGGTCATGCCACAACATCTCAATCGGATTTGAGTTGACTAGACTGCTACAAACCCTATTTATTTATTTTTTAACTTTTTTTTTTTTTAAGCTATTCAGAGGTGGACTTGCTGGTGTGTTTCAGATCATAGTCCTGCTGCATAACCCAAGTGCGCGTATGCTTGAGCTCATGAACTGATGGCCGGACATTCTCCTTTAGGATTTTCTGGTGGAGCGCTGAATGTATGGTTCCCTCGTTCAATTATATCAAGTCGTCCAGTTCCTGAAGCTGCAAAGCTTCCACAGACCATCACACAACCACCACCATGTTTGACTTTTATTAACATCTTGTTTTTATGAAATGGAAATGGACAGCTTATTTTCCCTTAATAAATGAAATCAGAATTTAAAAGCTGCATTTTGTATTTACTTGGGTCCATATATTGATCGAGAATAACCCTGTTCTAGCGGATGAATTCTTGAATCTGATTGGCCAGATGGTGTTAATTTATAAACAGCACAAAGCTGCAACAATACGTTGAAGTGAAAATTGATTGGTTTCTCCGAAAAGTGTAGTCGCTGTCTGACTTTTACAGTCTTACCAAATTGCTCAGATTGTGACGTGGCATTAATTTGGCATGTAATTTGTTTCAGGGGTCATCAAAAAAGAAAAAGAAAAAGCTCAGGGAGGAAGGAGAGAAAGATAAGGTGATAAAAAATTTGTATTTGTCTATTGGGTTTGCATTGGAACAAATTTGTTCACTGGTCTCTAAGACTCACAAAGTTTTCATTCCAAAGGAGGAAAAGGGCAAAAAAGACGAGTCCGAGTTAGACGACGATGTGAGTACCTTCAACTTCTTGTCGCTTTAATGAAATGGGCTTGATTTTGGTTTCAGTGTACATCCTGTTCTTTCAGAGGAGGAAAAAAAAAATGCTGACTGACATTTGTGTCTTCTACAAACAGGGAGAATCCAGAAAGAAGAAACGGAGCAGCGAAGAGAAGGAGAAGAGCACAGTGAGTTTTATTGTTCTTTATAAATACCCCAACCAAATAAACACATACTGGAAAAGTCAGGTGTCCCAATACTTTTGCCTATACAGTCTACCTTTAGTTGATTATTATAATCCTTCGAAGGAAGGAAAATCTAAGGGAATACTACTTCTGAGTTATTTTTTACTCAGAAAGTATGACTAGTTTTCCTCACTCCAATCTGTTTCTAAATTCCTATACATTTACAGTATAGAAAACACCCTGATCACAGATAATGTGCCTTCGAGACTCAACATTGGCTCCGTGTCACAACCCATTCAAACGCTATCTTTCACGCATCATTCGGGGCCACGCAGACGTCCCAGTCCCTCGAGTTGGTAATGAACTTTCAGGGTCGCTATATTCACCGATAAAGTTGCAGACTGGACAGCTTCCTTCTCATCCATGACTCTGTGATGATGCAGCTTCTAGAACACATGCCGAATACACAGAGAAATGAAGTACTGATCACTGAGGAAAGAAAGAAAAGAAATATTTGAAAGCATGGGCTCTTAAGACTTCCATATAAAACAAACATTTTTCATAGAAATTGTCTATAATCGTTAATATGGTGCTCATTATTACATTAAAAGTGCAACGACGGACAAAATGCGTTTCTGAGCACAAACTTCAGTATTCGGCGCATTATTTAAACTGACTCGTTTATTTGAATGTTTTAAAATAAAAATAAACGCACAGCGACTAATTGGAAACAAACATCGAAATAGTTTGCGCTCATTGAATATTTTTCCACAGGAGACGAGACGAGAGCACAGTGGAAACGCTGCATTACGCACACTAATGTTATTAACGCTCTTATTAATGCTGTTTGTTATCTAACCCGGTGTATAACGCGGAGGGCACCGTTATCCCTGACCGTCGCTCATCCGTGTGCATTATTGGTTACGCAGGACAAATCGAAGAAAAAGAAGAAGCGGAAGCACAAAAAGCACAGCAAGAAGAAAAAGAAGAAGAGCTCAGGATCGGACGTAGAAAAGAGTGCAGGAGTGTGACTGTGTATTTGTACAGAACCCTTTCCCCCTGTCGCCGGAGAACCCCACCGATGTCTACCAGTGGGACTGTAAAAGCTGCTGAGGTGTAGCAGTGCGTCTGACTGGATCAATGGGTCGTGTGCTGGCTGTTCGAGAGCAGCTGTGAGAGAGAGGTGTTTTTTGTTTTTTTTGGTATTTTAATTTTTGCTTTTTTTTTTCTTTTCTTTTTTTTTTTTTTTTTTTTTTTTTAGCAGATGATTGTGTGTCCCAATAAAGAGCTGTTCTAACATTGGCCTGTCAGATGCAATATGTGCACAATGGGATTTTAAAGGAGCAGTTTGTAAATAGAAAAAGCAGCCTGAACCAAAAAAAAAAAAAAAAAAAGGAATGGGCTTTGAGAATTCTCACTCTTCAAAATGACATAGTGCACTTTTAAATAGGAAACCCATCAAACAACCCAAATTGAATAAGATGAGTTTATTTTATGTATTTATATTGTTTTTTTTTTTGTTTTTTTTTAATGACACAATGAGTTTAAATTCTTATAACCAGAGTAACACAATAGAGCAAACAGATGTTTTCACACCCCTGTGCTTTTCTTCACTTTGTATTACTACATGCTTACTGTGAAATGCATTACATTTGTGTTATCATGTGATCATTTTTTTTTTTGTCATCTCATATAGAGTTAGCTCCAGAAATATTGGCACCCTTGGTAAAGATGGGCCTTATGTCAAATCTTGATTCTTCTTCTTTCGGCTTCTCCCATTAGGGGTCGCCACAGCGGATCATCCGTCTCCATACCCCCTGTCCTCTACATCTGCCTCTTTCACACCAACTACCTGCATGTCTTCCCTCACCACATCCATAAACCTCCTCTTTGGTCTTCCTCTTTTCCTCCTTCCTGGTGGCTCCATCCTCAGCATTCTCCTACTGATATACCCCATGTTTCTCCTCTGCACATGTCCAAACCATCTCAATCTCGCCTCTCTCACCGTGTCTCAAAAACGTTGTACATGCACTGTCCCTCTAATAAACTCATTTCTAATCCTGTCCATCGTCGTCACTCCCAACAAAAACCTCAAGATCTTCACCTCTGCTACCTCCAGCTCCACCAATGACCAATCTTGATTAAATAGATTAATGCACGAGTTCACTAGAGGATGATGTACCTATTATATCATTATCATCATTAATGTCATCATTATTATTGCTCTGATATACTCAGGGGTTCCTGTTCTTCTACTACTTCTTTCTTCTGGTTCTTTCATTGTCCTTTTTCATATCACCCTGTTCTCTACAGCTCCCTCTTTAAAACCAATCACCTGCATGTCTTCCCCCACCACATTTAATAAACCTCCTATTTCTCCTTCCTCTTTTCTTCCTGCCTGGCAGCTTGCTCCTCAACTTTCTTTTCCCATTTCATATACCCCATGTCCCTCCTGTGCATATGAGCAAATCATGTCAATCACTTCTCTCTCAGCATGTTGATATAACTTCCTACCCTACGCATTTTTGGAAAAGTATGGAATTTGATGAGTGATTTCCAATTCTGGATTAGTATTGGGGAAATAATTGAATTATTAGTATTGAAAAATGTGTTTTCATACTATTGCCCTATTCGGTTTTCTAAAATTTTAAATTAAGAATTTGTAAAAAAATATTTTTTTGTTAAAAACGTGTTTTTGGAGCAGACTACCATCATCAGCGCTATCAAAAGATCGGCGCTAGACCGGATCTGCACAGCTGTGATTGGTTGTTGCGAGGCAGCAGTACAGCGCCCCCCCCGCCCCCCAGAACACGCGTCTACATGGAGAACATTGCAGATTCTGACTCCGACTTCAGAGATCGTAACGTCACACGTTATAGTTGGAATTTAAAATCATCTTTTGAGATGTTGAATATGGGTTTAAAAGTCTTTAGGGAAGTTTGCATATTTGAGCATGAAATTTTTTAAATAAAAAATGTTCAGGAACTCTGTACAAAGTCTCCTAATCCTGTCCATCGTCGTCACATCCGATGAAATGCAAAACTCATACAGCTCAAAATTTATTCAAATGACAAAAATGCATTGTAGGGGGAAAACTCAATTCTCTGTTTTTCTTCATTATACTAACAACAACGTAAAATGTAAATGCTTCTATTTTAAAATACTGTTGTTTTGGCGTATGTTTGTAAAGGTTTTTTGTTTGTTTTATTGTTTGTTTGTTTGTTCTGGTGTAAATATTTTTTTGTCCTGGTTTGTGTTTAATGTGAATAGCAGACAAATATTAAAAGTAAAACATTTCTCAGAAATACTAACCAGTAATAAATGTCATGACTTTGGCATGACTCCAACTGCACAGGATTCACCACCTGGTCCTGAAGTCCTGCACATATTGCATTTAATCATCAGTTAATGATCGTTCTTCCTTACCTGATCTGGGTCTGAAAGCAGGGAAAACACTAGCATGTGCCAGGGTCATTGCAGGACCAGGGTTCATTTCCCAGTTAATTCCAAGAGGCAGTTACAGAGAAACATTCTGCATCTGAACAGCAGTGACCTCTTGTGGCTAACAGGAGAACTGACTAATACTGTGCTCGTTCTCCTCTTGCACCCAAAACAGCTCTGACAGACGAGGCCTGGACTGCACATGACCCTCTGAAGTATCTGGCACCAAGACGTTAATATCAGATCCTTCAAGTCATGTAAGTTGTGGCCTCAATGGGTCAGGTTTCTCCAGCACATCCCATGAGTACTCTGTTAGATTGAGATCAGGGAAAACCATTCCTAAACCTCCAGCTGTAGAAACCCACTTCCATTTTAGAAGGAAGTACCCTTATCATGAACAGGTGTAGTTGGTCTGCAGCAATGTTTGGGTTGGTGGTACGTGTCAAAATAACATCCACAAAAATGTAAGGACTCAAGGTTTCCAGCAAAAAGTGCCCAGAGCTTCACACTGCCTTCAAACGCTTACCTTCTTCTTATAGTCTACAGCTACACTGTTCTCCAATAGCTTTTTTTTTTAACCTATTTGCCCTCCATTATCTCTTTTGGCCTTCATCAGGCAGAACATTATGACCACCTGCCTAATATTGTGTTGGTCCCGGTTCTGACCTGTTGAGCATCAACAGCATTAACTTCTTCAGTAATTTGAGCTACAGGAGCTCATTTGTTGGAATCGGACCACACGGACCAGCCTTCGCTCCCCACGTGCATCAATGAGCCTCGGCCGCCCAAGACCCTGTCGCCGGTTTACCAATGTTTCTTCCATGGAGCACTTTTGATAGATACTGACCACTGCAGACCAGGAACACGACAAGCGCTGCAATTTTGGAGATGCTCTGATCCAGTCGTCTAGACGTCACAATTTGTCAAACAAAATCCTCACGCTCGCCCATTTTTTCCACTTCTAACATGTCAACTTTGATCACAAAATGTTCACTTGCTGCCTGATTATATCCACCCACTAACAGGTGCCATGATGAAGAGATAATCAGTGTTATTCACTTCACCGGTCATAATGTTAGGCCTGATCGATGTATATCAATGAGCCTTAGGTGTTTTTGATCCAGTTGCTGGACAACCACTGTTATTTCCTTGGACCATTACACCCAACATGACATTTTTGAAAAATGCTCTAATGTAAACGTCTAGCCGTCTAGCCAACACAATATGCTCCTCATATCCTTACACTTGTTTATTTTTTCTGCTTCCAACACATCGACTTTGATCCCTCCACCATGCTCACCTGTCATTAATGCTATAACTGATCTAGGGATTGACTTAAATCATGACATGCATTAATATACATTATTTGGATAAAAGTATTGGGACAGCTGACTTTTCCAGCCAAATATAGTTCTTTCACAAACTGTTACCCCAAAGCTGGAGGCACACAATTGTATCAAATATCCTTAGATGCTGTTGCATGAACTAGGAGACCCAAACCTGATCCAGCATGACAGTGCCTCTGTGCACAAAACAAACACAATGAAGATCTGCTATACATGGGTTGGAGTGAAAGATCTCTTGCTATAGAGCTTCAACCCTATTGAACACCTTTGGGATGAATGTGAACGGTAAATGCCCCCCAGGCCTCCTCACCTCACCTACATCAGCGCCTGGCTTTACTAAAGTCCAAGTATACTTTAATATCTGGTGTAACATCTTCCCAGAAGAATGGAGACTGTTATGACTGCAAACGGGGAGTCGATGTGGAACGCACATAGGGTCAGGTGTCCGTAAAATGTTGTCCATGTAGTGTTTATAACACAAGTGTCCCTCTTTAATAAATACATTAGACTAAAGTTATCATGCCATCATCCAATTGAACCAGTTTGCAATTTATATTTTGCAGTCATGCAAATTATAAATATATCTATTTTTCCCTTTGTGTAAAAAAAAAAAGGTTTATTATTATTATTATTACTATGAACTAAATATAAATTGATACTCTTTTTCTTGTAGATAAACTATATATTATATTTACATTAATAATATATTTATTTTTGTCATTCCATTATACAGACACAACACACAAACTATTTTAGGTTGTACAGGTTTATATGGTCACTCTGCAGAAGCGTTCATGCTCCATGTCCTTGAGCCCTGTCTGTGTGCAGGTGAAATTTTGCATATCCTTGTGCAAATTCTGTGTGTGTGTGTGTGTGTGTGTGTGTGTGTGTGTGTGTGTGTGTGTAAGTGTATCTCAGTTAGGATTAGATGCACTAGTATCTACCCTACAGCTATATAGCTATGCCTATCAGATTCCATTTTTCAATGAGTGGGTGTTCTCGAACAAAAAAAAAGTAGATCTCTGTGCGATCCGATCCGCAGTGTCTGAGCCGTGTGTATCAGCAGGGGGACTGTCTTTTTTTTTTTTTTCTTCCCATATCTGGTCCTGGAGGAGGTGGTGGCCTGTCTAAGCCTCTGCCAGGTGTGTGTGTACGCTCTCCTCCTGCTGTCCCAGGGGAGGAGGGGCCTGTCGCTTCTCTCATTTCCCTGGCAAATGCTGTCACCAGTTCCCCCTTCTAGTCACAAGTCCTACCGATCTCTGCAACACAAGCAGCGAGCAGACACGGGATCTGTCGCAGCCGTCATGAATCTGCTCCTATGTGCCATGCTCATCATCTCAGGTAAGATGATAAGATCTTAAGGAGGCCTTGAAGAATCAAGTTTTTGTTGATCTTCTATGGCCAACTTTGTAGATGAAATGGACTCTTCTATACTGATGAGTTGATATTATTTAGAGATTTTATATATATATATATATATATATATATATATATATATATATATATATATATATATATATAGGATCATATAATTTTATATTATAAATATAGCAAAATTAAATTGTATAGCTTTTTTTTTTCTGATAACCATATATATATTTTTAACATGTTCTGTGCACAAACGAAATTCTCACCCAAACTCAAGTAAACCTCAAGTTCCTGTTTCTCCTCAGCCATCACTTGTTGCACACAGTCAATCCATCACAAGATCTTGTTGTTTCTGTTTTGATGCAATCCATTTATTTTTCTGCTCGGAATGCCATCGAATTCCAGCTCGACAATCTCCTGTGCGAACAGCTACATATGACTTACTCGAAGGCTTCTTAATTATATGGTTAAAAAACCACGCCTGGACACCTCCTGTCATGGAGATCCCTTAGTCACCACAACAATCTGTGGTTTGTTTGTAGACAACAGGGGCAGAAAGGGCCAAGCACGCTTCATGCTATTCAGCCCAGCATGCAGTCAACAGGGACACACTTCTAGCCTGCAGTCCACTTTTAATCCCTCCCTCCCTTTATCTTATTCTGTGTAGTGTTATAGGGGTGTTCTTATTTATTATTTAGGACACAACATGAGGCACACAGGACTCTATTGTAATGCACAACATGGTACAGCAAAGTGTGGCCTAATAGTTCTTTCCTAGCAACATATACAGCTCAGCAGCTGTCAGTTAGGTATAGGTAACTGATCTTTCCTGCTTACTCTTCGTAACAATCCAAAAGACTTTTCTCCCTGGTACGTTCCTCCGAAGAGCAGTTTAAAACAGGACAGGCGAATGACGTGATCGAATACAGTTCCTTCACATCGCTTTCAGTGTTTGTTCAAAGACCAGTTTTCGACGAGTGAAAAAGGATCTTGTGTTTGGCTACAATAATCCAGTATTGCCTGTCAATATTTGCTCTTGCCAGTTACAGGACCGATCGAGTGAATCCAGCTTGATAGGTGATTAAACTGCAGCATGTGGACAAACAGAATACAAGAACAGGCTGGTTCGAACCTCTTGCATTTTTAATCGCAATCACTCGAAATGCGGCTTTTCATCTTTTACAGCGTGCCATATGTCTCGCACGGAAACAAATAGAAAAGCGAAACCTCCACAGAGTGTGGTTTTTCTAAAATGGACAACATGCAAATTCCGGGTTTGAACTGAAAGAGTTTGAGAGAGTTTCGGTATGTGTCCAGGGTTAGATCGTTACGGCTATAGGAACAAAACTGCTTAATTACGGACTTCTGTTGTGTCAAAGAAAAATATTTTGGGTCTCTTCTTGGTGTGGTCAATCAAAAAATGATTCTAAGGTAGAAACAAGGGAAGTGGATTAGATCCTGGACTTCTGATCGGAAAGCCATGGGTTTGAATCCCGGCACTGCCAAGCTGTCACTGCTGGACCCTTGAGCAAGGCCCTTTACCCTTAATTGCTTTACTGTATAACTGAAATAAAAGTTTGGAATTGTCAAAATTAGGCCTGAGTGAAAAAAGAAACAGTATTTAAAAGTAAAAAGTTGTTGTTTAACTAAAGATGTTCAATTAAATTTATGTCAGTGCCTCGGCATAAAAGTTAACGATGTGATGCATCGTTTAAAAACATAAATTGCGTTTGTAAATAATGATTTATTTCTATATCGTTATTAGTAGATGCGCAATACTTTTATTATTTCGAAAGTGAACAATATTCTGTGACCGCTATTTTGTATGTAGATCGATTTCTCCTAGCAAATCCGTTTCTCGAGCATGTTCTCTCTGCACCACTGCTGAGGCGTGTCCTGAGAGTCATATAGTCATAACAGTGGTTCCCAACCCCCGGGCCACGGACCGCCACCGGTCCGTGGGTCAATTGGTACAGGGCCGCACAGAAAGAAAACATAACTTACATTATTTCTGAATGATGTTTTATTTTGGAAAATGACCAGATTCTCTCCGCCACATCTGTCTATGACTCACTCTTGATGCATGTCATGATGCCTCGGTCACATGTCTTACCTCCATCCGCTACCTTCTTAAAGGGGCTCCGGCCGCTAACACATAATACATTACCACTAAATTCAAACCCCCAAGCGAGCAAAATAAACAAAAAACTACACAGTGGATTCACGTTTATTATTATATTTAGAAAATACCAGTTTTTATGCCGGTCGTATCATTTTATTTTGTTGTATTTATCCGCCACACCTTAAAGTCCGTTCCGTGAAAATATTGTCTGACATTAAACCGGTCCGTGGCGCATAAAAGGTTGTGGACCGCAGACATAGAATACAGATTAACATGGCAGAGGTAGAGCTGTATCTTCCTGCAGACAGAACACTTTCTAATCTTTTTTTTTGCACTACAAAGGCGTGTTCGTGTAAGGGGTCATGAGTTAGAAGTCAGAAGGCATTTCAGTAAATTGATGATTTGCTGTCTGTCTGAACCCCCCCATGTTTGCTACAGTTATGTGCGATGGATTTGCAGTGTATCCATAAAGATAGTTATAATTTTCCAACATATAGTGTATCATTGTTTTTGGGGGTTTGGAAGATAATAAGAAAGAAAAAACACATTTAAGCATTTATCTTCGAGATACACTTTTCATTCCTTGCACTGGTATTTATTTACACTCGCGCTCTGGTTGCCGTCAGCAGAATAATCCTGCCTGGGGTTTTTACACACGTTTTTGTTTCTTTTCCCAAAGGCGCCAACACAGAGCTCGTTTCGGTGCCTCCTGCTGTGGACGGAGTCCTGGGCAAATCGCTTTACATACCAGTGGAAAATAAATTCAATGAAAATGAAGTGCAGTTCCAGGGCACCTGGTTTCAGATAAGCCCTGAACTCCTTCATCTGGTGACCTTCGACAACAACAGAGCGATCCATGACCTGGTCCTGAAGAAAACAGTGGAGCACATCACTCCGCCCAACATCTCTCTGAACTTCACAAGATTGGATGAAGCCGATGAGGGAGATTACAAGCTAACGATCCACATCAACCACAATGGAGTTAATAAATCGGATACTGTCACCAAGAACGTGAGGATTACAGTAAACGGTAAGAATGGCTTCACTTCTTTAGAACTTGATTACATCACTAAAAATGCCCATCCCTCTTAAAACCTCCAGTTTCATATTTATTATATGGAAAGTGGGCTGGTATTTATTTTGTCTTTCTTTCTTAGTAGGAAGCTTTAAAAGCATTGTACTTACTCAAAAGCTAATGCACATCTTAAAACGCCGTAGCCTTTATATTTATTCGCTGTACGTGAATACACCTATATATATTTGCATATTAATCTGCATTTGTCAGTTTGCACAATCGCTACTATTTGCACTTCTGGTAGAGGCTAAACTGCATTTCGTTGCTGTGTACCTTAGCTATGCAATGGCAATAAAGTTGTATATTGCTAAAAAAAAGTTTAGAGAAAAAAAACCTGAGTAAGACCAATTGAAGCAGTGGAAAAAATGTAAACAAAATCTTGGTGGAATAATTTATCTTGTTAGTCAGTACAATTTCAAGAATCTTATGAGATGCTGAATTGAATATTTGATCACCAGTATTGCAGTGTTACGCAATATACACTAAATACAAATACTAAAAGTACTGGGACACCTGACTTCCGCAAAAAAAAAAAAAAGGACATTTTTTCTTTACTTGAACCCCAAACCTGTTCCAGCATGACGATGCCCCTGTGCACAAAGCCAGATCCATGAAATTATGCTTTGCATGGTTTGGAGTGGAAAATCTTCTGCTATAGATCTCTGAGCCTCAACCCTTTTGAACACCTTTGGGATGAATGTGAACGCTGACTGCACCACAGACCTTCTCGCCTCACCTACATCAGTACCTGACTTTACAAATCTCCAAAATCCAGTAGAACATCTTCCCACAAGAGTCGAGGTTATGATAGTAGCAAACAGGGACAAAGTGTGAAATGGGATGTTTAAAAAAAACGAACATACGAATCTTATGTTCAGGTGCCCAGAAACTTTTGCCCAAATAGCGTACTTGTCTATTTTGGGGCATTCACTAGTGGGTGATATATTTGTACTGTGTTTGATGTGTGTAGTTAAGTCACAAAAAGCAACTCAAACCTTTTAGTCTCATCACAACATTTAATTTTTCTATAGTAGTATGGTATAGTATAGTATAGTGTAGTATAGTATAGTCATTTTACTATTTCTACAGTAATATTTTCGAATTTTTTAGTATTTATTGCATTATTCGCAATTTTCCATTAAAGCATATCCCCCTAAATATATTTGATCTTTTCTGACACTTCAATTCAGTATGAGTATCTTTAAATCTCCATGCTTATGATGGCAATTTCCGATCCAAATGAGACGTATAGAAATCCTATAGCTTCAAGCATACTGATATGGAATAGCTTTCTTAACCGTATGCTCTAATTAAAATGTACTGGCACAAGATAGTCAGCTCTGTCTCTTAACACCAATTGACAGACCTGCTCAGTCTCTTTTCTGCAAAACAAATAAATAGAGGGATGTTTTTAAGTTGTGGAGAGGAGGAGCAAATTTATGTTGATACCAGGAAAACCATTTCATTTAATATATGTTACTGTATGTGTGCTGTTGGAGTAAGCTTCCTTTCAAATAATGACCTGAAAACACACAAAAGTGTATCACTTGTTAAAAAATTATAATATTTTTATTAAAGGGATGGGATTTGATGCGTCCCATTAACAGTTGGTGCATTCTACTCGAGACCCTCAAGCATTTGACTTTACCTCAGTTCAAATCCCTATTGGGAAAGTCCACTAGTTCAACATTTGTATATTGAAATCTCATGATGTGTTTAGTGATTCAGCTGCGGTTTGTTGGCTGATACTGTAGTTTTGTGCAAAAGTGGGCAAGTGTAAGGATTTGAGCGAGTTTGATGAGGGCCAAATTGTGACGGCTAGACGACTGGGTCAGAGCATCTCCAAAACTGCAGCTCTTGTGGTGTTCCTGGTCTGCAGTGGTCAGTATCTATCAAAAGTGCTCCAAGAAAGGAACAGTGTTGAACCGGTGACAAGGTCATGGGTGGCAGAGGCTCATTGATGCACATGGGCAGCAAAGGCTGGCCTAACAGATGCGTTCCTGTAGCTTAAATTTCTGAAGAAGTTAATGCTGTTAATGCTCAATGGGTCAGAACTGTTTTGGCAACAAAAGGGAGAGCAACACGATATCAGGTAGGTGGTCATGATGTTTTGTCTGATCAGTGTATAGGTTATATTAATTAATAATAATGGCTGACATTAATTATAGGTTATATCTCAAACAGATTTTTCAATCGACCAGTAAACAATCTATGAATTTATGGTGTTTATGATGATGTAAAAGACTAAAGCGCTGCTGCATCGCTCTCTTTGGCTAGAATTGATGTGAGGGCTATATTGCAATACCTCCACTATCAAGTGGGTGGTCAAAATGCCTTGTGGGTAATGAACTAAAAGGAAGTCAACACTTTCATTAAAAAGCTAATCTTGAACACTAGTAAAGAACTGATCATTACATTACATCGAATGATTTTTTTCCTTCCAATTTTACCTTAGGTTTTTGTACATGGTGTTTTATAGAACCAGGCCCCTTTTTCTTCTGAATGAGCTTCTTTTCGACTGAGTTGTATTTTATATATCTACTTTCCAGAGCCTCTTTCCATCCCTGTGGTTGAGAAAAGCTCCAAAGGCACGTTAATGGAAGACCAGGACAACGTGACTCTGACATGTACCGTAGAAAAAGGAACGAAGCCCGAGTTTAAATGGTTTCGAAACAACCATCCGGTCAACCCGAGCAAACGTCATGCGTTCTTACAGAACAACAGCATTCTGCAAATCAGCCCAGTGAAGAAGGAAGATATTGGCGAGTACAGTTGTTCGGTCAAAAACCCCATCAGCCATTTCCGAAGTCAGTTCATAGAGCTTAGCGTGTACTGTGAGTATCTCACTTTTCTCTGTTCCCGCTTTCATTTTTTACGCCCTCCCAGTTTTATTTCTCTCATATATCCTCTTCTGTTACATTTATCCAGTAAATCATTATATGTCGTGTCTAGGAAGTTCCTCTTGTCGCATGAGAACTGGGAAATGTTGACACTGTGGTTAAAGAGTTGTGTTTCAATATCACACATGAGTAGGGTTGTAAAATTCCAGGAATAATGAAGACCGGAAACCCACTTTCCATAGGAATTAACGAGTATGAACTGGGAATTAGCAGGTTAGCCTAGAACTTAAATGTAAAAAAATCTTGGAGGATAATTTTGATTAAAACAACCAGATTTAATGCAATTTCAGTTGAATTTCTAACTGCACATTCATCAATCACATGCACACAGCCCACTTACAGCAAGACTACTAGAGGCCAGTGGCGGCCCGTGCATTTGGTAACTGGGCATTCAGTGGAGATTTACCCGAGTTAATCCACCCCTTAATACCACCATTATCACGTCGCAGTTATAGAAACCATCAATACTGGACAAAAACCCCAATATAACAACACGTGGCATTACAGAGAGAGAGGCATTTCACATATGGAGGGTAAATACCATTTTACTAAAGCAAGAAACCCAGTTAAGACTCCAAACCTCTACATTACAACCTCAACTGTGCACCTACATCATCTGGGGCAGTTCAGAATCAATATTTGTCTAATAACATGACAAAAACATAAAAAATCGAAATAAAATATAACATACTCACCAGAGATTCATACTCATAATTTGCATCACTCCTCAGAGGCTGTAAGTCAGTGGTACCGCTCGTATTCACTGGTCTGGAAGTGGAGAACAAACCCTTTCCCGGGCTGAGACACGCTAGCTAGCTTCAGGGATGGCCGACCTCTTTTCATGATGTCGAGCTTTTTTTTTTTGGAAAATGTATTTTTAAGTATGTCCAAAACCAAATCAATTTCTCTTCCTCCGTAGGTATAAAAAAAGTCTAACTCAGATGTATTAATGTGTGCAGAGCTACACACGTGTTTTGCCAGTCGAACTTAGCTGTTACCCTCTGACCAACTAATCAGAGGACAGAAAAATGCTGACGTTATTCTGGGCCAGCTAGCTGCTCTGTGGGGTGAATTTGAAATCTGATTGGTTAAAGAAACAGACCTGTTGGTAATATTTTCAATGGTAAAAGAGCCAGCAGAACAGACTTTGAAGGCCCTGGGCAGATTAGATTGACATGACAGCACATAGAGGCTGAAATCTGATTGAACAAAAAAATCTAACATCCACATACATGAACTGGAACTGGGAATAAATTAATACAATTTCATGGAACAAATATTACAATTTAGGTTGTAAATGTAGGTCAGTGCTTCTGATAGTGTTTCGGCCTGCAGAGACGGCTTTACTGGCCCGGACTGCCCGCCACTGCTAGAGGCCACGCCCCCTAAATGCAGTGTGCATTCCTCAATCACGTAACACACATAATTTCTTCAAACCTGCACAAAAAATAAATAAATCAATCAATCAATCTTGGTGAGTATTCACTTAAATTACATAAAATTACATACATATATGTTTAAGGCCTCTTTCTGCTGTGTGTGAGCTATTGTGCAACAAAATTATACTAACAATTAAATCAAATTAAAAAAAGAAACATTTTTTTAATCTATTATTTTGCATGCATGTCAGCTTATGAGCAAACAAAATGTTTATATTTATGTTTGTATATGATCCAATTTATACAAATCTCCTAAAACAATTTCCATACATTCCTGGTAAGTTTCCAACTTGGAATATTTCCAAAACTCCCCAGATGAAGTTCCCATGGAAAGTTTCCTGAAATTTACCAGATATTTTACACCCCTTTGCGACCCTACACACAAGTTTATATGCACATAAGCATCAGCATTTAGTTTTATTACATTAGGTTATACAGAATTTAAAAAAAAAACATAAATTAGATGTGCTTTTTTAAAAATGCGTTTATAAAAATGATAATTGAGACTCTTTTTTTCCCTTCTCATTTAAAAAAGGTTTTTGTTGCATTCTATGTCAAGGAGTACCATAACTCATAAAAAGGAAGAAAAACTTGTTGCCCAGATGTCTTGTCTTTTTTCATAGCTATATATAATCATTCCCTCACCCACGTGAAGTTTTCTCTCTCTTGCTAAGTTTGGGAGGAACTGCTTCACTGTCCTCGGTCCTTAAAATTTCCTCCAAGTCTTAAAGTTACAAGTTAAAGTCACAGCTGTGAGGGTTAGAAAAAAATATCACTGACAGTGGAGGCTATTTCTAACACTGCTGAAAGTTCTTCTGAAATCCCTGCGAACAAGAACTTTTTAATCAGTTACAATTATTTCAATTTTTTTATATTATTACCATTTTTTTTTTGGATATTTATAGATTTTTGGTTTTCTCAAGCATAATAAATCTCCAGTACAGTTTTAGACACACTTTACAGACAAAAGTATTGGGACACCTAGCTTTTAGAGCCGTATGTGATTCCACACCAAACTCTTACCACAAAGTTAGAGGCACACAATAATCCCTGTACTTGAACAAGGAGACCCAAACCAGTTCCAGCATGACAATACTCCTGTGCACAAAGCAAACTCAATGAAAATATGCTTTATGTGGTTTAGAGAGTAAGATCTCAACCCTCCAAACACCTTTGGGATGAATGTGACTGCACCCCAGGCCTCCTCACCTCATCTACATCAGTACCTGACTTTACTAACACCCTTGTGGCTGAATGAACGTAAATCTCCACAAAATCTAGTGGAAAAGTCAGGTGTCTACGCCAACATTTGTCTATATAGTGTTGGTTAAAGCGGTGGACAGTAAGGAAGTAAATTTAATTTGTTACTGTAATTGTGTATCTGTACTTTACTGAAGAATTTCCGTTTGGGAAGACTTTAACTTTTACTTTAACTACATTTTGTAAAATCAGTCGTTATTTAGGAGAGGATAAAAATCTGATTGGTCAAACACACAGCGAGCCACCAATCAGGGTCGAGCACATGCTCTCTTTTAAACTGGTTTTGATTAGTGCTTGGTGTATCTACTCATCACCAACATACAGTTTAGCATCAGTTCAACATCAAGCAGAACATTTTGAGAGGAATAAATGATGGAAGAAACTCCAGACTCGAACTCAACACAACACTAGTGGCCTTATTTGTGTGATTTTATTTTTATTGAGTTACAAAGAAGGTTTTGGGCTCATGATCATTGAAATAGAAATCAATCAGTGTTTGACTCATTAATATTATTCTATTAATAGATCAGTGTGCTGAGAGTCACATTAGTGCCTTTTCACATAGTTTTGTGACAAAAATGAACATTATAGCCATAATAAATCACAGTACTTTGGACACAAGTACATTTAAAGGCAAATACTTTTGTACTTTTAGTCAAGTGAAAGTTTTTAAAAAAAGTATATTTTTTGTGTACTTCATCCACAACTGGTGGGTTGTTTTCCACGTCTTTCATGTGCTGGAATAACAAAATGTAGTGTGTGTAGTTGTAGATGCTGTAGAAGTTTTAGTTGAATGAGATCAATTTCAGGATTTATATCTTTCTGTTCTCTGGGAGGTCTGTTCTCTAGAATGTCCTGGTCTAGTTTAGTCCCTGACTTACATGGTAGATGCGCTGTGTACAATGACCCCATCTTAACTTGAAAATACCGTAAGTTGAGACACGGCCTAAACTACCCAGGAGTCATAAAGATGGTGATCAGTATGGGGCAGTATACTGTAAGTTTCTAAAACAGAGCAATTTACAGTACTGTAAAATATAAACCTTACAGTATATATGTATGTGTCCACGGCGTGTGGACGAGCACCGGTTCGTGAGGGGAGGGAGGAGCCGGACGCGCTCTGTTTCAGTGTCTGGCAATACCGATTAAAACGATAGACAGCGATGAGAAAAAAATTGGATTTAGTAACACGAAAAACACAAAAAAAAAAAAAAAAAACACAGAGACAACTGAAATCTTTCGACTGGTGGAAGCGTCCCAACATATAATACAATTAAAATGGCACACGAAAATTAAAAAATGTTTGACATTTTTTTCCGTATTGCTATCGTCATCATAAGATTGAAAAAACGCACGTCAAACCGTCGTAACTCAGAGACTGAATATTTGTATGCAGTTAGAAATGACTAATAGCTGACGTTATGTTAAGGTCCCCAAGCTATTAATAAACAGCAATAATTCACAAATTCAATGCACAACTTAAAGTATTAACCTTTTTTTTTTTTTTTTTTTTTATTAAATTTTTTGGTTTACATACATCATTGTCTCGTTCTGATTGTTCTGAGGGTACTGATTGTTTTTTTGCGAGTGTTTTGGTAGAAAACTCTATAGGGGGAACTGGTTAAGGCTCTGGGTTACTGATCAGAAGTTTGGGGGTTCAAGTCAAGTGGTATCGCCAAGCTGCCACACTTGGGGCCCTTGAGCAAGGCGCTTAACCCTCTGTGCTCCAGGGGCGCTGTATCATATCTGACCCTGTTCCCCATTTTCCTCACATCCCTGGGAAATGCAAAGAAATAATTTATTATGTGATTGTGGAGATATATATCTAGCATTTATAGTAGGAGTCTCCATTGTCTGGATACGTTTTCCATCACATGAAGGGACCGAAGACTTTTTTTTCACTTTCTCGGTAAGATGAAAGGTTGCGTATGATCTCTATAAGAAAGGAGATAATAAGGGGAAAGACTTTATAGTGGCTATATAATAAGCCATCAGATCTTGGAACTTTGTTTTACAGACATTTTACAGCATTATTGCATTAAAACTGTTGAATGTTATTCTTGAACAAATGAAAAACCCTCGGTGTTGATTAGAACCGGAATAAAAGCATTCAAACGGTTGTGTTTTTCTTTGCATTCGCATTAACTTAAGTTCTTACGTGACTTCTGGTGTTTTCATTGTATCAATGTTAAATAATTCAGTAACTATAATAATAATAATAATAATAATAATAATAATAATAATAATAATAATAATAAGGATATTCTTTATTTTATATAGCACCTTTAAAGGTTATCTCAGAGCACTTGCCAATTATAAAAGAAGAAGAAAAAAGGAGTACAAATAAAATATGTAAATAAAATAAACACCAAAGATTTATCCTAAAAAAAAAGTTTCACAAAGATTCAACCTGTCTAATCTCAATGGGGAGAGAATTACACAGTTTTCCCCCCATAGAACGTAAATGGGTAGGAGGAACATCTAAAAAAAAAACCAGAATCGGTGTAGACAGTTAAAAGTTGTGACAAATAATTAGGTGCAATAGGACCATACAGGTCAGCATAAGAATTTTAAAATCAATCCAGAATCTGACAATGCGGCGACTCCAAACGCGGAGAAAAACCACGGTAACTGCTGTAATTATGATTAATGCGATTAATGTTCATGAGTGTCTTCACCTCCTTTAGATGGCCCCTACAACTTGGAAGTGAACTGTGAACAGGGTCTGAAAATCGGCGAGGTGTTCACCGTAAATCAGGGCGAGATGGTGTCTTTCGATTGCCTGGCCGACTCGAACCCTCCCAACACATGCGTATGGATTTCCAGACGTGACAACAACACGGAGGTTCTCATGACCGGCCCTCGCTTCGAAGTGGCGTCTCACAATTTGGGCCACGCTTCAAAGTTCTTGTGCCGGGCGTTTAACAACGTCACCAATAAACAGGACGAGACTCATTTCACGCTGGTGGTGGCCAATCTCGGCAAAGGTATAGATTAAAGGGTGATATTTATTCGAATGCTCATCAATATGCAATATGTTTGATTGCTTGCTTTGGAGAGAGCGATTTCCCAGTCAAGGCTCAAAGGGGGTCTAATGATTCTGATGATTTGACAGCAAGCATCTGATAAGTGTGCTGTGTTTGCTTGCTAGTTTTTTTTTTTCAGTTGCTAGGCACATATCTCAATACCTTATGAGAAATGTGTGCTGCATGGAAAGTAAATAGAGGCTGACAGCTGTTCCAAGAGCCTGCTGGGGTTGTTTTGTTTTTAAACAGCATTTAAATTTCACACCTTTCACCAACTTTAACTCCTATTACAAGTAGTTATTCAGATTTGGATGTTGGATGTTTTTAGGGCAATGTGCGACTTATAGTAGAGCATATGGTTTTTCTGTTAATATTATTTTTATCGACACTTTTTTTTTTTTTAAAGAAAACGCTTGTTTTGTTTCATTTGTATGCCATTTATTCTAGCGTCAACCCCAAACCACGCCAATTATAAATTCTTATATAATTAGATTTATATAGTAATTAAAACTAAATCAATCATAGAATTATTGTATATATATATATATATATATATATATATATTGTCAAAAATCTGTTGCCAGGCAAAGAAAATCTTGTCCAGGAGGAATCCGCGGTGTCCTTCCTAACCCTCATCGGGATCTTCTCTTTACTCATTATCGTCTGCATGCTGGTTCTGCTGTTAAGGAAGTCGTGCCATGCGAAAAAAGGTACCTCTGAGCCACACCTCGCTTTGTGCGGATGCACGTACACACGTCACTAAAAGGTTTACATAGAAAGACTCACCCAAAGTCAAGCTGATCTGCGATTTGAGTTGACAAAACGATCGCTTTATGCGTACAAGTCTTTTCCATATTAGGGCCAGTTCATGAACAATTGTGGAGATTTTGATTTTAATGCTGCCTTATATGACTATCATATCATATCTGATGATGTGTTTCTTCTTCTATAGTGTTTATGAAAATCTACAGCAGGTAAGAAACCCGGGGTTCGATTCAATATTTACACAGGGACGTATTTTCTATTGTTTACTCTGTGGTTAAATGATGTCTGGTTTTGGCTTCTCTGTATTTAGGCCTATCCCTGAACAGAGAGGTTTGCATCGCTCAGGTAAGCACCCTGCATGATTTATTCACTAGACAAGTGTGTGTGTGTGTGTGTGTGTGTGTGTGTGTGTGTGTGTGTGTGTG
>JAAIIK010000068.1:3628776-3658696 GCA_014706435.1 Silurus glanis | reverse complement strand
TGTGTGTGTGTGTGTGTGTGTGTGTGTGTGTGTGTGTGTGTGTGTGTCGTTAATCAGTGATGTGTACATAGCTCCTGGTCACACAGACACAATATGACCATTTTATCAGCTTCAAAACTAATAACCACAATTCCAGGGTGCAATGTGAGCTGTTCATATTTGAGGAAGCAGGAAGACGTGAGTTTCGGTGTCTGTACAGTTACAGCCAGTGAGAAGTTTGCTTTCGATGCAAGCAGAGAGCTTGTTTTTCCACGTAAAGCGAAAGCAGTGAATAGACATGTAAACAAGGAGTGAAAGCACAGGGAGTACAGAGGAAGAAGGATGATACTAATATTCAGTACAAACTGAAATGTAACAGTAATAAATTCCATTGTAATAATAATAATAATAATAATAATAATCCAAATTATAATTCGCATAGTGCCATAAAGATTAAAAATGATTGCAACACCACATTTTTATTATTATTATTATTTTTTTTTTTATACTTTTCAATTTTCATTCATTTGTTTTATAAAATGTGCAATAGCACTTTTATTTATTTCATTTTATTATTATTATTATTATTATTATTATTATTATTATTATTATTTTTTTTTTTTTTTTTTAATAAAAAAAAAAAAATTTGCAAATGGAAACTTCTTTCACCAAAACTAATTCTTGGAAGTGCAAACATACATGACTTATAAAACTCTTTCTAAATTCTGATTCTGGATCCGAACCAGCAGAAAACCAATATTCTTTAATTCATAAAATAACATTTAGAATAATTAGCAGTTTTCAACAACAATAATTGATATAATTTTTAATTGCCATAAAACAAACAAACAAAAAAAACCCTCCAGAACGATGTCAAAAAAATATGAAAAAAATTTAAATAAAATATTTAAAAGTATATAAAATATTTTTTTTTTTTTTAAGAAAAACAATATTTAAAATGTAATAACATTATTATAATATATTAATACCAAAAGTCTCAAGTTGCATTCCAAATTTTTTTTCAGTGTTTACTGATATCAATCAGGCATAACATAACATTATGACCACCTGCTTAATATTGTGTTGGTTTGTTGTTTGCTGCCAAAACAGTCGTGACCCATCGAGCATTAACAGCATTAACTTCTTCAGTAATTTAAGCTACAGGAGCTCGTCTGTTGATTCGTGCATCAATGAGCCTCGGCTGCCCACGACCCTGTCATGACCCTGTCAATCAATTTTCACAACTGTTCCTTCATTGGAGCACTTTTAATAGATACTGACCACTGCAGACCAGAACACCAAACAAGAGCTGCAGTTTTGGAGATGCTCTGACCCAGACGTCTAGACGTCACAATTTGTCAAACCAAATGGCTCAAATCCTTACGCCCGCCCATTTTTCCTGCTTTAAACACATTAACTTTGAGAAGAAAATGTTCACTTGCTGCATATAGATCAATCCACCCACTAACAGGTGCCATGATGAAGAGATAATCAGTGTTCTTCACTTCAGCACTCATACTGTTATAATGTCATAATGCCTGATCAAAAATAAAATTAAACCAGTCTGAAATAAATCTTGTTCTGGATTTGGTGGTTGCAGACCCCCTGCTATTCAGTATTTTATATTGTACCTGTGATTTATTCTCTTTATTATTCTCTTCTGTTAGGTCATGAGGATGCCACTGAAGATTTTGGCATCTATGAGTTTGTTTCCATACCTGGGAAAATGGAGTCCAGGGAGGTTAGTCATCTATTCGGTACTTTTATTTGGGATGTAACCAAATACAGATATAGATCAAACAGATAATGTGTTCTATATGAATATACACACTGTATTGCCAAAAGTATTGGGTCACCTGGTCATAAGTTTGGTATGTGATTTTTGAGCATCGCATTCCACATTTAGTCCCAATTTGCTTTTATAACTTTCTTTTGGCTTCTCCCATCAGGGGTCGCCACAGCGGATCATCCGCATGTTTGATTTGGCACATGTTTTTACGCTGGATGCCCTTCCTAACGCAACCCTCCCCAATTTATCCGGGCTTGGGACCGGCACTAAGGCTTGTGCAACCCTAATGGCTGGGGTTGGTTCCCTGACCGGGGAATCGAAACCCGGGCCGCAGCGGTGAGAGCGTCGCATCCTAACCACTAGACCACCAGGGAACCTCCCAATTTGCTTTTATAATTCCCATTAATTAAATGTTCCACTAGATTTGGAAGTGTGCTTATGGATATTTGTGTTCATCAGTCGTGTTACAAAAAGCAGGTACTGATGTAGGTGAGGTGATGAGACCTGGGGTGCAGTCAGCTTTTCAATTCATCCCAAAGGTGTTCAGTAGGGATGAGATCAGAGCTCTATAACAGGCCACTCAAGATCTTCCTCTCCAAAGCATGTAAACCAGATCTTTAAGAAGCTCACTTTGTGCACAGGGGCATTGCCATGCTAGAACAGGTTTATAAGTTCAAGTGAATGCAAAATTGTATTATAGCGCATCTAAAGACGTCCTGTACATTTGAGTGCCTCCAGCTTTGGAAAAGAACCACATATTGCAGGAAAGGTCAGGTGACCCAATACTTTTGGCTATATAGTGTAGGTGCACTACTCTTTGAGAAACTTGATGGAAGGGTAGAGAGGGCAGTTGGATTTAGAGTGTATTCCTATTTGGATCCAGCAGGATGAAAAACGTTGCAAATCAGATTAAAATCCAGTTGTTCAAACCTCTTTAGTTCAGCCTAATTATTAACCCTGGGTGATGTAGCTGTGGTTTAGGAACACACTGTGCTCACAGTACTGACATTTCTTCCTCAAGTGACTTTTCTCCTCTGTTTTTTTCCATGAAAGAAAGAAAAAATCCCTAGACACTGCAATCGGGTTAAAATCTATATATCAATACAGACAGCAATGCAGACAAATACGGCTAGAGATACCAGTAACGTCTTAGACACTTAGCATGCACGGATCTGCCGTTCTGTAATGTCCTCTTTATTTTCCCCAGGCGTCATGCAGATCTCTGACACGGCTCGATTCATCACGAGATTTGCATACCACCATCTATGATGTCATCAAGCATGTTCCTGAAACTCCCACACTGAGCCTGTTGAAGTGAGCGGCAGGTTCAATGGAAACAACAAAACAAAATAACAAGCAGGGTTTATGGGAGAAGTGTTTCTGCAAAGACTTTAAAAAAAAAAAAAAAAAAGCAATGAAAAAAAGAAAAAACCTGGCAATGCTGGTCAATGCCATGGTTTCTTTATTTCTTCCTAGCATCACTTAATTATGGTTTTACTCATTTAACATTTGATAATCTACAACCCTTGAATGAAGTAGGAATGGGAATTCTCATCCAATGCTAAATATCCTGAGATATTTATTCACAACCTATTTTCACCAGGGTCCCCGTTTTTTTTGTATATAGCCTCTCTTGGTTTTATTGTTTTTCATTACCGTTATTTTCCTCTTCGTTCTCACTCACGTTCAGCTTTAGTGGTATTACTGGATATCTGAAAAGCTTCGTAATCATTCTGACTTATACGTTTCCAGCTTAACTGATACCTGAGAGTATTTATATATTTATACAGCAATATCAAATGCAGGCTAGCCACTGCTTCATCTGTCAAGCATGTAAATATAGGCAAATGTTTTTTTTTGTTTTTGTTTTTGTATTTTTGTTTTTTTTTTCTTCCTAATACTGTATTTTTTTTGCACACTGCAGTGACATTATATCTGTGGTATATGTCATAGAATTATCTGTATATTATATATTGTGAATGCAATTGATTGCTAATGTTCACAGTGTATAAGAGGAAAAATATGTGCTCTTTATTTTGAAAATAAAGATTTATTCATGTTGCATGTGGACTTCATTTTATTAACGCTGTTATATTTTTAATTCTGATTGGTCACACAGATGTTTTTACACCAGCTGCTCTGGGGGGGTTTTATGGTGGGAAAGTTTTTTTTTTCTTTTCTTTTCTTTTCTTTTTTCATTTAAGAAAAGCGAGGGCGAGAGGGAAAAAAAACAAAACAAGAATCTGATTAGAGAACTGTTTGTAGCTGCTAAAACATAAGTGGTAAAAAAAATAAACATTTATTTCAAGACAGTACCATGGCATTAAACACACTACGATTGCAAAGAAAATTTGATTTTAATTTTATTAATAAAAAAGGGCAAAAAAAAACCAAACCCTTGTTTTTGAGTTAAAGTAGCGATACACCAATATACACACAGCGGTAAAATACATAAAAGTGAAAGTGTCCCTTTAAACTTTTACTTGAGTAACAGTACAAACGTATTTGCCTTCAAATGCACCAAAGTGCTATGATTTATTATGGCTATAATGTTCCTATTATCATTTTTGTCACAAGATTCTTTACTTAATGAACTTAGTTTATGTGAAAAGACTCCGATGTTATTCTCAGCACAACAATCAAAACAAGTTCAATACAGCACCCTGATTGGTGGCTCTCTGTGTGTTTGATTTACTGATTGATTTTGCAAAATGTCGAGTAAAAAGTAAAATATTTGACTGAAATATAATGAAGTAAAAGTTTCACCAAATGGAAAAAGTACATTTACGTGAAAAAGCTACTTAAGAACAGGAACGAATTACATTTACTTGTACGTGTAAGAGGAATAATACATTTGAGATGTTTGATTTCTTATTGAGCATATTATAGACTAGTTTGTCCTCAGGCCGTCTCTGCTCGTCGACAGTCTGGACGTTAGACGTGACAGAAGGTTGAGGACATGACTCCAGCAGGGCTCTTTCCCTCGAGGCGTGATGTTTCGAAGTAAAATAAATCCTGAAGCATTTTAAATCCAATGACATTACACCCAAGATATCTACTCGAGCTCGCTATCAGCACACACCATGCATTCTTAGGCTGTTTCAAGGTTGCAGGGAAACTGTTAAACCCGATCGGTTTGTTTCTGTTGCTTGGCGGATCCTATTTACTTTCATTTGGTTTATTATCGCTGCATATGGCGCACCGATAATCCTGACCACTAAAAAGCACTTGGGTATGCGTGATGTTTTAGTGGAGCTGAGTCATAATGCTGCTACTAACCGAAGATTGTGTATGTGTGAGCAGGCTTTATGGTGGGAGACCATCTGTTCACTGTGTGCTTTGCAGGAGGAGCAGAGGAATTACAGCAACAACTGTCTGCCGCTCCAACCACTCCCTCATTTGACAGGGAAATCAGCAGCGCTGTCGCTGTCTTTATTAACCAGGAACTAAAGCACTATCTGCTTTAGAAAAATGATTTTGACTGACAATTCTCTCCAGAGAAACACCCCACAAACTGGTTTCCTTATTGCTCTGTGAAGATTTTCTTGTTTTCTCATTTTCATGATCATTTAACACTCGATATGATTTTTCTTCATTTGTAATGCCATTCATGCCACTTACAGCAGCTAGGTAGCTATTTAATCGTCAGTAGGTATTAGGGATGTGCATATGAGGAGACTGCGATTCGCATTTCGATGCATAGTCAACAATACGAGACATTAAAGATACATATGAAGCAGCTGATTCCTATTCGATTCAACGCAAAACGATGCAATGGAAACAGTATGTCGAGCAATATTTCTTTGTTTCAGACAGATAGCAAATCATCAATTTACTTAAGTGCCTTCTGACTTCAAACGATGGCCCCTTTTACAAACACGCCTTTGTAGTGCAAAAAAAATAAAAAATCTATTAAAATGAAAGCAATTTCATCATTTGGTTATTTAAACTGATTAAATAAAACCAGATGTTCTTTTCCTGTTCAGATGCAGCTCTACCTCTGCCATGTTAATCTATATTCTGTGCGTCTCTCAGAACACGCTTTCGGTCTCATATTAGCAGTGGTGCTGAGAGAACACACTTGAGAAACAGTTTAGTGAGGAGAAATCTTCTTCCAAGTCTTCTTCTTTCGGCTTCTCCCATTAGGGGTCGCCACAGCGGATCATCCGTCTCCATACCCCCCCTGTCCTGTACATCTGCCTCTTTCACCCCAACCACCTGCATGTCTTCCCTCACCACATCCATAAACCTCCTCTTTGGTCTTCCTCTTTTCCTCCTTCCTGGTGGCTCCATCCTCAGCATTCTCCTACTGATATACCCCATGTCCCTCCTCTGCACATGTACAAACCATCTCAAACAGGCCTCTCTCACCTTGTCCCCAAAATGTCCAACATGTGCTGTCCCTCTAATAAACTCGTTTCTAATCCTGTCCATCGTTGTCACTCAAACCTCAACATCTTCAGCTATGCTACCTCCAGCTCCACCTCGTAATACACTATATTTACTCTTTATTACAAAGACACATGGTGGACACCTGACCATCATACTTACATATGGGTAGGTCTTCTACAAACTGCTTGAAGAATCTCTAGAATGTTTTCTGAATGCTGTCACATTATAATTTCTCTACTTTGGACCTAAAGTAGGCCACACCTGTTCCAAGGTGCTTTTACTTTATACTTTATATTGATTTTAAACATAATGAACACCTGTGGGATGAACTAGACCACCAACTAAACCCCAGACCTCACATAACATCAGTATCTGATCTGAAAGGAGACCCTTGTGCTGGAAAATTCTACAAATGTAGAAGAATTCATGATGCTTAATGAACGGAGGAGATCACTAGTAATACAGGGATCTACCAGTCATTTTTGGTGTTTTCTTTCTCATGTATTTTATTTTATTAGTTCACATTTGCTGGACATTTTTCTTCCGTTTTTATGTTTAAAGCATTAGGGTTAGTAAGGGCAATGTAGGAATATGGCAATTGTTTTAAACAATCTCAATAAATCAACATTTTTGAGAGAAAATATTTTTTTCCAAAAATAATTTTAGTGGCTTTAATGTGCATGTGGAGATTTAGAGATGGAGATGTGGAGATATGTGGAGCTGTGGAGACACAAATGTGTTAGTAAAGGCAGGTACTGATGTAGGTGAGAAGTCCTGGGGTGCAGTCAGCGTTCACATTCATCCCAAAGGTGTTCAGTAGGGATGAGATCAGAGCTCTATAGCAGACCATTCAAGATCTTCCTCTCCAAAGCATGTGAACCAGATCTTCATGAAGCTCGCTTTGCACAAAGGCAGAGAGGTATTTTCAAGGTGGAACAGGTTTGGGCCTCTAGTTGAAGTCAAGGAAAAATTTGATGGATGTATATATACACACGCTATATTGCCAAAAGTATTGGGTCACCTGGTCATAAGTACGGTATGTGATTTTTGAGCATCGCATTCCACATTTAGTCCCAATTTGCTCTTATAATTCCCTCCACTCTCCTGGGAAGATGTTCCACTAGATTATGGAGTGTGTTTATGGATATTTGTGTTCATCAGCCACAAGTGTGTTAGTAAAGGCAGGTACTGATGTAGGTGAGGAGGCCTGGGGTGCAGTCAGTGTTCACATTCATCTCAAAGGTGTTCAGTAGGGATGAGATCAGAGCTCAGGCCACTCAAGATCTTCCTCTCCAAAGCATGTAAACCAGATCTTCAAGGAGCTCACTTTGTGCACCAGGGCATTGCCATGTTGGAACAGGTTTGGGTTTCCAAGTCACGCTTATTTCTTTCCCCTATTTTACACAAATAGAAAACACCAGCATGTCACTGCTTCCGAGAGTGTATTTGGTGTAAACAATTCCTGGAGCTTCTGAAAAAAAAAAATAAAAAATGGGAGGTGTCATTTACAATAACTGATTTAACAGGAGGAAAAAAGCCCAAAACAAAACATACAAAAAACAAATAACAAACCAACTGATGAATCCAAGTGAACGCTGCCAGTCACAGTTGTTTCATATGATTGTTGAAGTCGAGTACAAAAGTTTGCATACCCATAGGGCAAAATGAATAAGACATAGGGCACCAATACACCAATATAATATACACTGTTCAGTTTCATAACCGTTTGCTTATTTCTCGGTGACGGCTGAACGTGACGGGCTGCATGATGACATAATAAGAACTATTAAACATACACACATACTGCATTCTTAATTTCTAGTTATTTTTTTTTTAAAGTTTGTAATGCATAATCCTTGTTCATGTTCATTAAACTCTGTTTTCAAGTGTTTCACAACCATCGTGATATGGGTGTGTCAGTGACAGAACCTGAAAAATATCCGCCCAAACCTAGGGGAGGTTTTACTCTGTGTAATCATGACATAACTGATACTGAAGGGACTCCTGAATTTGCAGTTTAAAACCAGGTCAGCCTGAGTTGAGCTTATTCCTACCATCTGGTGTCTTTTGTCCATTTGTGTTGCTGTTACACTTGAATGCTATCAAAGAGTTATTGATATTTTTTCTAACTTTATCAGCCATTAGAAATGTATAAAGTATATACATAGTATAAAGGCTCACATTGCATCATCTGATTAATTGATTAAGAATTAAAAGCATTATAAAAAAATTATAAAAGCATTATAATGATTTATTGGCTTTATAGAGTGGGTTGCCAAATCAGTATAATTGGAAGTGGAAATATTATATATTTTATGTACAGCGTCTTGAAACCACACTAAATCTTAGACAAGATTTACAAAAAGCTTTAAAGTTTTATGTTATAATTTGTTTAATCGCTAAACTGGTTTAATCATTTGATTGCGTCTGGTGTGGATGAAATAAAACACACACACAGTGTTTTAGAAAAACTGTGTTGAGGTCAGAATAATAGTCCAAGACCAATACAATTATATATAGTCTTAAGTTAACTCTTAAGTTCTGTAAAGCTGCTGAACATTGGACCTCTTTGAGTGTTTAAAGGCTCTGGCATGGAGAAGCTGGTGTTGGATCTTTGATGATCTCAAATGTTAAGCTTTATTATGAATTGCTCAGTAGCTCCTGGTTCCATAAACTCAGCTGACCGTAGAAGACTGTAGAAAGAACATTACTCATAATCACACACTCTCCTGTATTCATGGTAGTTTTCACTATCTGGTGTTTTGTATTGTTTAATGATTATAATCATACTCTTGATGTCACCCAAATGAGGATGAGTTCCCTTTTTGAGTCTGGTTCCTCTCAAGCTTTCTTCCTCATTCATCTAAGGAAGTTTTTCCTTGCCACAGTCACCCAGGCTGTTCATCAGGGATAAATACACATCATTCACTTATATTCTTAAGTTCTGTAAAGCTGCTTTGAGACAATGTCCATAGTGAAAAGCGCTATAGAAATAAACTTGTACTTGAACAACTGTGTGCCTCAAACTTCGTGGTAACAGTTTGGGGAAGAACCACATATGGCTTGTCCTTAGTGTATTTTCAAACATTTGAGCATTTCTGCCACCTGCAGGTTGTGTTGAGCAACAACTGATATACTGTACTTCTAATAATTATGAATATTATTATTAGTAGTAGTATTGTTAGGGGCACCAAAGCTGCCGTGATATATATATATATATATATATATATATATATATATATATATATATATATATATATATATATATATATATATATACACGCACACACAAACCCGATTCCAAAAAAGTTGCGACACTGTACAAATTGTGAATAAAAAAGAGATTCAATAATTTACAATTCTCATAAACTTATATTTTATTCACAATAGAATATGGATAACATATCAAATGTTGAAAGTGAGACAGCAATAGGTAGCAATAAGAGGCCGGAAAAGTTAAATGTACATATAAGGAACAGCTGGAGGACCAATTTGCAACTTATTAGGTCAATTGGCGACATGATTGGGTATAAAAAGAGCCTCTCAGAGTGGCTGTGTCTCTCAATAGTCAAGATGGGCAGAGGATCACCAATTCCCTCAATGCTGCGGCGAAAAAAAGTGGAGCAATATCAGAAAGGAGTTTCTCAGAGAAAAATTGCAAAGAGTTTGAAGTTATCATCTACAGTGCATAATATCATCCAAAGATTCAGAGAATCTGGAACAATCGCTGTGCGTAAGGGTCAAGGCCGGAAAACCATACTGGATGTACGTGATCTTCGGGCCCTTAGACGGCACTGCATCACATACAGGAATGCTACTGTAATGGAAATAACAACATGGGCTCAGGAATACTTCCAGAAAACATTGTCGGTGAACACAATCCACCGTGCCATTCGCCGTTGCCGGCTAAAACTCTATAGGTCAAAAAAGAAGCCATATCTAAACATTATCCAGAAGCGCAGACGTTTTCTCTGGGCCAAGGCTCATTTAAAATAAACTGTGGCAAAGTGGAAAACTGTTCTGTGGTCAGACGAATCAAAATTTGAAGTTCTTTTTGGAAAACTGGGACGCCATGTCATCCGGACTAAAGAGGATAAGGACAACCCAAGTTGTTATCAGCACTCAGTTCAGAAGCCTGCGTCTCTGATGGTATCTGGTTGCATGAGTGTGTGTGGCATGGGCAGCTTACACATCTGGAAAGGCACCATCAATGCTGAAAGGTATATCCAAGTTCTAGAACAACATATGCTCCCAACCAGACGTCGTCTCTTTCAGGGAAGACCTTGCATTTTCCAACATGACAATGCCAGACCAAATACTGCATCAGATACAACATCATGGCTGCGTAGAAGAAGGATCCGGGTACTGAAATGGCCAGCCTGCAGTCCAGATCTTTCACCCATAGAAAACATTTGGCGCATCATAAAGAGGAAGATGCGACAAAGAAGACCTAAGACAGTTGAACAACTAGAAGCCTGTATTAGACAAGAATGGGACAACATTCCTATTCCTAAACTTGTCTCCTCAGTCCCCAGACGTTTGCAGACTGTTATAAAAAGAAGAGGTGATGCCACAAAGTGCTAAACATGGCCTTGTCCCAACTATTTTGAGATGTGTTGATGCCATGAAATTTACTTATTTTTCCCTTAAAATGATACATTTTCTCAATTCAAACATTTGATATGTCATCTCTGTTGTAATCCGATTGAAATATTGAAATTTGAAACTTCCACATCATTGCATTCTGTTTTTATTCACAATTTGTTCAGTGTCCCAACTTTTTTGGAATTGGTTTTGTATATATAGTATATATGTTTATCGCCTAAATGATAAATAAATAAATAAATAAAGTCCTAAATGAACTATAACTAACAATCAGATCCATCAGTACATATTTGATCCAGAATTAGATCTTGAGTCTGAAATTGATAATCATGAACAACAGAAGTAATGGAGACTACTGCAGGATGTGCCTATAGGGTGAGATAGCAAGTTTCTCCTTCCCTCTCATCCAAAACACACTTCGTGGAGACGGTCTTCTTGAGCGAGTCTTGTGTAGAGACTTTTGTAAAGGAATGGCGCATGGTGATGGGCAGGCTCTCACTCTCGCTCTGGTTGCTGCATGCGAGCGCTCTTATACAGAATTCAGCACTTCATGACGTCATAAAGGGCCATAATCGGAAAACAATATTTACGAACACGGACAAAAATACAGATGTCATATGTCCAGATCGTTTTTTTTTTGGCCATGTATAGCATTAGAATCCAACTCTTTAACAGTGTAAAAAAAAACTCAGAGTGCATGAAATAACATTAGGCCACAGTAGATCGATTTGTAGGCAATCGAAAATATCAGGTCAACTACATATCCTATAAGGCACCGCGGCGCCGTTTCGGTCACGTGGCCCAGAAGAAACATGGCAGCTGTCTGGCATAGCAACATCTGATTCGCTCTTTGCAACATTGAACAGTTTACTGTTGTTTCGCTGCTTGTTGATTTTAATAACTGACCCTTCAGTTGCTTCGAGATGCAGAAAATTAAATCTTTAATGTCTCGACAGGTGAGTTATAATAACGTCTTGATATTTTTCTCTTTATTTTTTTATTTTTGTTGTTTAAATGGCAGAGACGGGAGAAATCCGGAAGTGCAGTCAGCAAAGTGGCAGTATAATGAAGCCGTGTTCCAGCTAGAAACCCTGGATGGCAAAATAATCATAAATAATGTTTATAGATTTAGATTTAGCTTCATCTTCATCTTTATACATAAGGAAATCTAAGTTATATGATAACCCGGACGACCAGGGGTGTTGATGTCGCACATTTGTGACGTAATTACCATTGACAAACAAATCTTCCTGCTGCCAAGATCACCATCTCATTCATTCAGAATAATCCTCCGGTCTTTAAGGTATTTAAAATTTTATATAGAGTATATAGATTTGCTGCTTTATGATTAGATTCAGAACTTCTCTTGGGACTTGTTTATCAGCTGCACAGCAGTACAGGCCAAGCCAGGCTTTAATTTTCAATTCATTTTTATGAGCGCTTTTAACAATGCACAATGTCTCCAAGCAGCTGTACAGAGATATAATGGTTATAAAGTCGCATAAGAATGTATACGTTTAGTACCTGGAGGTTTGTTCCTCATCATTTTAATTGTATCTCAAATTAGCAAACCAGTTTTGACTTGGGGGGGAAAAAAACCTGAGATGGCATGAGGAAGAAACCTTTTGAGGAACCAGACTTTAATCACCGAATGTCCATTTATTACATTTCCATCACACCTGGTTGTATAAGTTCTTAAATGCAGAACTGTTCATGCAAATTGCAAACCTGAGTCATTGTAGTAGACTTTTGATATTCCAGTCCAAATTCGTTCTCAAAGTTCTTGAGTTGCTCAGAACCTTCATGGATCTTTAGACGTGTGCGTTTGGAACCATGCCGACATGCACGAAACTGGTCCAGGGATAAGGCATCCAGGAAGAACACTATTTTCAAGAATGTCATATCTGTGATCATAATATGAATGCGATGCCACCCTGCATTGAGTTCATCTTAAACCTGTGTGCTCTTCTAAAGGGTGGAGAATCTTAGGGACTGCTCTTTCCTCTCTGCAGGATTTATACATAAATGATTTGTTCGTTCTGAACGAGTCTTCAATATGACTCGTCTCAAAGAGCGATTCGTTCATTTTCTACCGGATGGCGTACGAGCAAAGCGTCGCAGAATCCCAGTAGGTTATGTACAAGAAGCATAATTGAGTCGTTCACCTCTCGACTCTTTTATCACGTGACTCCCGTAGACGGTTTGCAGCACGTAACACAGAAAACAGAACTGAGTAGTTCGTCGTATGAGTCGTTCATTTTGTCGAGCGACTCCCATCGATGCTAAGAAGGAACGAAATTGATGGAACGCAATCACCTTTAAAATGACTCAGCAAAAGATTCAAAGAACCAAATCGCTCAAATGTGATCTTCTCATCGCCAATATACATTCGTCTGATCCGTCAGGGTTCCATCCGATGGCCAAATCCGAGAGGTCGCCAACGAAACTATCCCATAAATCTCTTATGCTCCGTTCCTCCGTTCCTCCGTTCCTCAGAGCTCTATAGCAGGCCACTCAAGATCTTCCACTCCAATCCAGGTAAAGCATATTTTCATGGAGCTCACTTTGTGCACAGGGGCATTGACATGCTGAAACAGGTTTGGGTTTCCGAGTTGAAGTGAACGTAAAGTTTTATTATACCGCATCCAGAGGCGTCCTATACAATTGTGTGCCTCCAGCATTGTGGTAACAGTTTGGAGAAGAACCGCATATTGCAGGAAAGATCAGGTGTCCTAATACTTTTGTATAATGTGTATAATTCTGACAAATAAAAATCCTAAATCTTGAAATTTTTGTCACGCATTTTTTCTTTTAATGAATTAACTTTCTTCCGTTTTCATTCCTCAACAGGGCTTGAAAAGCCCTCAAGAGAGTATGGCAGATATGAGTCCTGTGGAGAGCTTCAGAGTCCCAAGCAAGGTGAGTTTGTGTAAACTTCATGCATGTGACGTGTAGAATCGAGAGAAAAGGTTTATTCGGCACTTCGAATAAGCAGACGCTGGTCATGAGCTTGGATCACTTGCAAAAGCCTGTACTTTTTTTTTAAATCCTTAGTTTTTGTCTTTCAAAAATTTGTATTCGTGTCAACAAGGTCGTTAAAATGTTTAGTCACATTGTCAGTATGGTGCACGGTTTCAGTATTTCCTGATGTAAACTACGGTTTGGATTGCAATGACTGAAAACGCTTATTGTCTGTTGAGTGACTATGGTTTAACCCTAACGAATTATAATCATTGTATAGAGGTCGAGCGGATTTTACTGATACTGATAGACGGATTGGATCATACTTGCCGATAACTGATTAATCAACCGATAGTTTTTAAAATGGATACCGGCTTAAACAAACACTCTATGTACAATAGTACTGAACTTAAATACAAAAAAACAAACGAACAGTACTGAAGCATGAAAATGTGCTAAATGAAATATATCATATAAATATATTAATTATATGAATAAATATTGAGGAAAGTAAATGACATGCATCCAAACTAAAACAAAACGTAACACTCCAAATAAAAAAGAAAAAAAAAAAAGACCCTAAAAACAGTACGTGGTGTCAGTGATTCGCCTCTAGGGGCCGCTCTCATACTGTATAACTCAACCCGGAAAAACTATCGGTATGGATCTTTGCTGATAGTTCCAGCAATTGACTTTCGGTGCCGATTAATCTGCAAATGTCCACAAATTTCCATTTTGAATTTTTGGACATAATCAAGAAAATAATGATGCCGCAGCTGTTTATACCTTAGAGTCTATCCTGGCAGGAGGTTTGTGATGGTCCCAATGTTGGCCTTACATGCCATAGTGGAAGTTCAGCAATAAAGAACTGGACCCAATTATCTCTGTAAATTCCTTTTTAGAGCATGGATGGCTATTATATGTAGAAACTTATATAGTCGATGGTTTTACAGTAAAGTGTGACAGGAAATAATGAGAGGAGACGCCATAAAGCCACCGAAAATCCATAATGTCCATTTTAAACCAATGTTTTGAGACACTGTAGAGGTTTGAGATCAGATTTGATACAGGATCCTATATTACTTCTGTTTTTTTAGGTTACTTGCTCAATATGAGGCCTGTGTGAAGCATTTCTGTCAGTTATTGGCCAATACACAATGCACTGGCATAAGGATTGTGACGCAATTGAAGAAGTGGAATACAGTGGAACTCGCGGGGTTTACTTTCTAAGACGAGTTCTAAAAATCCGCGAATTTTGGACGCATCCCCGCAGCCCCTATGGTACCTTTAGTGAATTCATCTAGACATTGTCACTTTATAAACGTAATACTGTACAGTATTTGACCAAATACATCGTTTAAAATGTTATTTCTAACGTTCCTGAACATTCGGTCACCACTGCGGATTCCCGCCAATTTTAAGATAATCCGTAACTCACTGTTAGTCCGGTTCCAAACGAGAACCCGCGAATTTTCCGAGCAGTGAGTTCCGAACTGCGATTAATCAGGGGGTCGACTGTGAGTGCATTCTGCATATGATTTACCTGGAACTACTTGGTTAGGTCATGTGTTGTGTCTCGGTCTCTAAAATATATATATAGCTACATTATTGGACAAAAGTTTGTGGACACCTGACCATAATATTTGTGAACATCCCATTTCACATTGTCTCCATTTGCTGTAATAATATCCCCCACTTTTCTGGGAAGATGTTCCACTAGATTTCAGTGTGCTTGTGGAGAAAGCATATCTTCATGGAGCTAGCTTTGTTCACAGGGGCATATGCAGGGGCACATGCTGGAACAGGTTTGCGTCTCCTAGTTTGAATGAAATGAAAATGTAATGCTACTGTATAGACATTCTATACAACTGTGTGACCAACTTTGTGGCAACATTTTGCCTCATTCAAAAATGAATTAAATGTATAATTTTTTTCTATAAAAAAAAAATACCCCATAATGAGGAAGATTGTTTAAAATCTTTGCAATTTTATTACAAATAAAAAACAAACCAAATGTACTTAAATATTCACTGCGTTTGATCAATACTTTGTTGAAGCATCTTTGGCACCATTTACAGCCTTAAGTCTTTTTTGAGTATGATGCTACACCTATTTTTTGGCAGTTTCTCCCATTCTTTTTTGCAGAACCTCTGAATCTCCATCAAGTTGAATGGGAAGCGTCAGCGCAAAGCCATTTTCAGATCTTTTTTCAGAGATTTTTTTACATGGAAAAAATACCATTTTTAGAGGTCAACAGATCCATGCCTATAGTTTTTCCGGGTTGCATTATACAGTACGAGAGCGGCCTCTAGAGGTGAATCACTGATGCCACGTGCTGTTTATTTAAAATATCTTTTTTATTTATTTTAGATTTTATTTTAATTTGGAGTAAATGTACTTTATTTATTTCATTTAGCAAATTTTTATGAATCAGTATTTTTTTGTATTTTTGTAATAAAGTACAGTACTATTTTACATGGAGTGTCATGTTTTTTTTATTTTGTATCCATTTTAAAACTATCGGTTGATTTAATCGGTTATCGGCAAGTACGATCCAACCCAGCTATTGGTCGACCTCAACTTTTTAGCTAAAATCTAAGCTAATAATGGTTATGATTATAGATGGTATTAGATTCTCTTCACTTCAGTAAAGGGCAAGGGCAGGGTGAGACTGTGAACGAATAGTATAATTATATATCGTCAGTGTAGTATTACGCAGGTCTTATAACACAAAGCCAAGCAGCGCCTCACTACTGTTCTTTTTTGTTTCAGTTTCATCCTTTGAGTTAAATGTTTGAGCAAATTATTTATATATTTCTCTCTTTTACATTTTTTTTGGCCATTTTAATCTTTAATCTTCTTCTAGGATTTCCTCAGGCTTTATTGAAGCTTCAGCCCAGGGTTCAGGAGCATATCTGTATCGCTTGGTATAATCATACAGGCCTCATTAATGAGCTGAAAACACTAAAATATTCAGTGCAGGTGAAATAGGCTGGAAGAGTAGGACTGTGAAACGCCGATCTGTTCGGATCTGCAAGTCTCGATACGTGTCAGATGTTCCCTGTTATTTAAAATTACATCCATGGAAGTAGTCTGACATTATTCAGAGTGCATCTTGCAATCGTAGGACGCATGCCGTCACAGCTTTGCTGCTCATAATCCGATGTTTTGTAGGAGTTCGTAACCGTGAGACAAAAACTGGGTTCCAGCTGAAGCTCTGAGCTCTGATATTGGTTTCATATTGAAAATGAATAAGGGATTGCTGCATTCCTGTGGTAGGGTCTTGTTAACAGCAAGAGGGTGTTAAGTGATGTGACTCCAATCCATCACTGAATATTTCAGTGTAGCATCCGTTGTTTTTATCTCGTGTTGTGTCTCAGTCTCAGAAATATACGTACCACGACGCTATTGCATATAAGAATATCTGTGAAAACTAAAACCATTTAGTGCATTTTAAATGCCATATGATGTTTGCGGATGATATTGTGATTTCTGGTGAGAGTAGTGAGCAGGTTGAGAAGAGCCTGGAGAGGTGGAGGTACACGCTGGAGAGAAGGGGAATGAAAGTCAGTAGGAGTAAGACAGAGTACGTGTGTGTGAATGAGAGGGAGGGCGGAGTGGTGCGGTTGCAGGGAGAAGAGGTGGAGAAGGTGGAGGAGTTCAGGTACCTGGGGTCAACAGTGCAAAGTAATGGAGAGTGTGTTAGAGAAGTGAAGAAAAGACTGCAGGCAGGGTGGAGTGGGTGGAGAAGAGTGATAGCAGGAGTGATTTGTGATAGAAGAGTATCTGCAAGAGTGAAAGGGAGAGTTTATAGGACTGTGGTGAGACCTGCGATGTTGTATGGATTAGAGACAGTGGTGTTGAGTAAAAGACAGGAGGTGGAGCTGGAGGTAACAGAGCTGAAGATGTTGAGGTTTTCGTTGGGAGTGACAAGGATGGACGGGATTAGAAATGAGTTTATTAGAGGGACAGTGCATGTAGGACGTTTTGGAGACAAGGTGACGGAGGCGAGATTGAGATGGTTTGGACATGTGCAGAGGAGGGACATGGGGTATATCAGTAGGAGAATGCTGAGGATGGAGCCACCAGGAAGGAGGAAAAGAGGAAGAAACAAGGAGGAGGTTTATGGATGTGGTAAAGGAAGACATGCAGGTAGTTGGTTTAAAAGAGGCAGATGTAGAGGACAGGGGGGTATGGAGACGGATGATTCGCTGTGATCTACTCATTTCTATTAATTTTAGCCCATTTTATTTTTAATGTGAAAAGCTTTCTGGCACTACAGAGGGGTGATGTTGCCTGAAAAAAAAAAAGGTAGAACAGCAAGAAAAAGTCTGAATTGGGAGACACAAAGTCAGAATTCAACAAACTTTAGTTTGAGGCAAATAATTTGCCTCGATGATTTTTTTTTTTTTGTATTTCGAATTACCCGGAGAATCGTTTCGGTCCTGTTTTTTTCCAAATACAGTGTACATTTGTTAAAAAAACGAAGCATCACTATACAAATGACAATTTGACACTAATCACACCTGTGATTGCGCAATACCAAGTATGCTCATGGTCATAAAGAAATGTTACTATACGCTCAAAACACAGGAAGCTTCTTTCTCATGCCTTGTCATTACTGTTAAGTATTCTTTAATACTGACTGTGCTACTTTCAGTTCCCTTTATTTGTGCTTTAGACATATATAATCTCGAAAAATGTGTACTGTTGTTATAGTCTGCTGACAGTGTTGTGCAGTTTACACCCTATTCTATGTGCAGTAAAAGTGAATTAATAATAGAAATCAACATAAAAGTAGAAACAGAGTAAAGTGTTTAGTTTCACTTTCCAGAACGAATGTGACTTCTTTGATTATTATCTAATAATGTGCAGTTGTGCAAGACTTAGTAATAAATGTTGTGCAAAAAAAGCAGGTTCCGGTAGTGAGCGTTATAAGTGTAGGCCTCAGTCCTTGGCGTTTTCCTGGTTTAGTCCGAATCTGGTTTTCAAATAACAGCTCCTCCTCATTTCCTTGGACTTGAGGGAGTGAGAACATTTTCCTGAGTGATGTGTGTTCTTCATATCATTTTGTGTAGTTCTACTAAATTCTGCATTCCGGGTTTTGCTTTCGGACCCTGAAGGCTCAGTGGTTCATATAATTGTTCGAATTTGCAAAAACAAAACAAAAACAAACAAAAAAAGGACGCTTCAAATAAACAGAACGTGGTGTCAACGGTTCGCCTCTGGAGGCCGCTCTCGTACTGTATAACGCAACAGTGCCCGAAATGACCTCACAAAATGAGACTGTAACTTTGAAAAGCAGTGTTTAATAGTAAAGTAGATTTGTTAAAAATCTACTGTTTTGTGACATAATTTATCACCATATCGGTATTTTAAACATGATAATTTCATTCCTGCACTGCTTTTTTTTTTTTTTCTTTTTTTTTTTTGCAGTTCTTCTTACTTGGCCGGCAGGTGGCACTGTAGTTCTGTGTGCACGATTTGTTTCAGATCCTGATTTTATTTTAGATCCTGTGTATAGTTGCTTTTCTAAAATGGCTTTGCATTTTTTGGCAAACTGTATAACAGCTCACAGTGCATCAGTACACCACTCTGAGCCGGTCATAGGATTAGTGTAACGTCTGTCTGTCTGTCTGTCTGTCTGTCTGTCTGTCTGTCTGTCTGTCTGTCCATCCATCCATCCAACCACCCACCGACCCACCGACCGACCTACCTAGCACCACGTCCCCCCCCCCCCCCCCCCATCTCAACATACTTCATTATTGCTCTTTTAAATGCAACTGAACATAATCTGTAATTTTTTGTTTATTTATTTGTTATTCTTTTGGACCAGCTGTGTTTAAAAGCACTCGAGTTGAACAGCATAGGCTCGGCTCTTTTCACGGACGTGACGGTGCCTTTCACGCGCAAATCAACGTTTATTCCTCTGTGCATTGAAAACAGAGAGACGTGAGGTATTCACAGCCAAAAAGGCAGCGTTGTTCATCTACGAGGCTTCGCGCTTGAATTTGCACCTCTGCATTCGGAAGGAAAATTGAGCGAGGCCTCGTAAACCTCTCCTGATGAGGGAAAACTTGACTCTTCCACCCTTTTTTTTTTCTTTCAAACAAACAACTCGATAAGAATATCATCTTATTAAATGCAGCTGGGTGTGTGTGTGTGTGTGTGTGTGTGTGTGTGTGTGGGGGGGGGGGGGGGGTGTTTGGTGTTTGGTGATGCCATAAAGTCAATCATTTGACGCTTTTACACGTCACTGCTCTTTCTTTGCGTATTCCTCACGTTCTCTTTCAGAACGATGACTCATTCACTCCCACATAGAAATGCATGAAACCCAAAACCTCCTTTTCTCTCCTGTACGTACAATGCGGTGAAGCCGAAAAGACATTTGCCTGAATCAGAATCCTTTCCCCATGTGCTGTATTGTGCACGTCATGACAATTCATAATGTCATTACCCATGAACATGTCATTACCCTGAACTAAAACTCACTCATCTGTGTGTTACTGAACTGTACAACCTGAACTGAACACACTCTCATTACTCCCCTCAATCCATTCCACCACCATTTATTTATTATTTATATTTAATCATATTACACTGTTTACATGCTGTTTTTTTTCACCTCTGCTGCTACTGCTGTTTTTGCACTGCATTGTGTTTCCTTTATAGTCCTCTTTTGCACAGTACTGTATAATCAGTATACAGTAGCTTTATGTTGTGTGTTGTAGCACCAGGGTTCTGGAGGAACGTTGTCTTTTTTTCACCGTGTAGATATATATGGAAGAAATGATGATAAAAGCTTCTTGACTTGACATAGTGTATGATGATGATATTTTAAGGCATGACACTACATGTTTGTGCTGTTATTATATTATATTGGGAGGTTTGAGCTCAGTGGTTAAAGCTCTGGGTTACTGAATGGTAGGTCAGGGGGTTCAAGCCCCAGTATTGACAAGCTGCCACCCTTGGGGTCCTTGAGCAAGGCCCTTAAAGCTCCAGGGGTGCTGTAACATGGCTGACCCTGCGCTTTGACCCTTTGACCCTAATATTGCTGGGATATACAAAGCGATATAAAAAAAAAAAAAGGCTGTCTATTGTATTGTGTGTGTGTGTGTGTATGTGTGTGTATATATATATATATATATATATAACATTCTTAAAGCAGTTTTAAAATAAGATGCCTGGTGTGTTTACTTTTTAAAAACAATTTTAAATAAGATTCCTGCTTGGGTAAAATAAAAATAAAATAGAATAAATCAAGCGAATGCAATACACTTTATTAAA
Organism: Silurus glanis; assembly: GCA_014706435.1. NCBI lineage: Eukaryota > Metazoa > Chordata > Actinopteri > Siluriformes > Siluridae > Silurus > Silurus glanis. The sequence goes on along the minus strand of JAAIIK010000068.1, from coordinate 3,637,683 downwards.
TTGATTAAACTGATCGGCGCAAATTAAATTAATTAAATAAAATTGAATTAACGATAAAAATCAATGTGTTTTAATCAATTTTGTTTGTTTGTTAGACCCCGTTTTGGGTAATACAGATGTGTTTATAATTGTGTGTATTTAATTTTCTAAAGATATTTTCGACTTAAACGTTCTTCTCATTTCAGCGTACTTCATTTACTTTATTTCATTTACAGCGTACTCATTTCAGCGTACATCGTAATTCAGCGTACATCGTAATTCAGCGAGGCAGCGCCTCTCATCCAGAACGGGTTGCAGATGGCCAGGGTTTGGATATTCTGAAAGAAAACCTTGTGACGGAAGAGTTAGGGCCGCAAATGGTTTCTGTTTAGAGAGAACAGATTTTGGATTTTCAAACGTGAACGACGTGCATGTGCAAAAGTAAGACTCAGTAGTAGTCCATGAAATTGAGTCCTTTATGAAAATGTGTGTGTGTGTATGCAACATTCACATGTGTGGAATATAACACGTGTAAGGGATTTGTGTTGGCCAGTAGACCTACATCACAAATATTGTAACTGTATTACAATCGTTCATTGTTATTATTTTTGGATTAATAACGATATATAATGACAAGACTGCTGCAAGTCACAGTTTTGATCATTTTTGTTACAAATAAATAAATATAAAAGAGGCGAAATTAAAACCTTCAAACACACATTTATTCACTACGTCCTTTCATTACTCAGATACGGGAAAAAAAAGGGAAAAAGCAAAATAAATAAAAAATTATTTTTAATCACTAAACATTTGATTGGCTGATGTGCCAAGTCTCAAATCAACACCAAAATCTGCCACGATGCAACACATCCGGCAATTATAACTGTCCGTGTGGAAACATAGCAAAGTTTTGTTGGGTATCTTGATGATTTACGTAATTTAAAACGCCATAATTAAAACATTTACATTATTATTTTGTTTTCATGCTATGTGTTGAGGATGTTTTCACTAATAATTAACATACATTTGCATAAAGCATCAATATTTGTCCAAGTTGATTAGATTATTAAAAACTTGAAAAGTATGAATTTGAGGTACATTTAGAACAGATAAAAATGTGTGATTAAGTTGCGATTAATCACGAATTAACTCATGACAATCGTGTGATTTACTGCAAATAAATATTTGACAACCCTAATTCATTCATTCATATATATATATATATATATATATATAAAACCTAATATAACATAATATTTTTCAAAATTGTTTGTTCTTATTGAACAAGAAAAGATGGCTTGGTGCCTCTTGGCTGAGACCCCAAATTTCTGAGATTGCAGTTCGACTGATGTTCTTCATGAGGGCTCTTTTTTTTCCACCCCTATTTCTTTTTTTTTAGCTTAGGTTTAAAAATGTCTCTGAAATTGTCTGCGATTGACAAATACTTGTGCCTCTTTTCCATCAGTAATGGAGCTTATTTTAATACACATCACTCTTTTATAAACGAATTTCTGAACTTTCTGTATTGCCTCCAACATTTTTTTATATTTCATCTTCCCTAATAAATAAATGCCTTTATCCGTCATCTTGCATTGTGCCGGTTCACCTTCTGCCGTCTTTGTTTCTGACAGGCTTCCTGTTTTATATTGTTCCCGTCTTTTTACCCATCAACAATTTGTACCTTCAGCTGCACTCTGATTGCTGGGAAAACCACGAGGGGTCAGTGAGCGCTAGTAAACACCAGTCAAAATCTATAAACGGGCCGATCAGTCAAACCTTTTTATAGCCTGGGAACAGTTACTACAACACTATCCTCTTGTACTCTTAAACTCTGAGGGCTTCAATTACCCTTGTGTCCATATCATCCCCTGCCAATGTAATATATGGTTTCACTTGTTAAAAGTAAATGCAGTCGAAGGCAAAGGTTTGCATCGTCAGCAGTTTCTGAGTGAAAAATATTCCTGTTTTCCAAACGAGGTGCTTCTTTAAAAGCAGAAATCTGCCTTTACTAGTGGTGTAACGGTACACGTATTCATGCTGAACCATTTCTTATACAGGGCTTTCTGTTTGGTGCACATGTGTACCCAACACTATCCTTTTTACCTGTGGAACATAGCTATAATCTGAGTTCCCTCATTAACATATTAAGCGGCATACCCCAAGGGTGTGTAGTCTCCGCCTCACACATTTTGAGAGCATTTTAAAAAAACGATGCCAGTGGTACAAAAAAAGAAACTAGAGTTTATAGGGGTCACTTACTGCGTTTTTACCACAGTCTAATGTTATGGATTCTTTAGCGTTTTATGTCCAGCTTCAAGAATTTCTCTTTAAAGGAGAAAATCCTGACAATTCCACATATCAAGGGAGTGAATTTAATGAAGATGGAAGGAAAGAAGACATTTTTTAAAGTCTGCTGAAATAAGTAGAACAGTTATGTAGAGCATATCTTTAGAAAATTACATATTAAATGCAAAACACACACACACACACACACACACACACACACACACACACACACACATATATGTGTATATCTGTATTACCCAAATGGGGTCTAACAAATGTAAACTATTTAATTAGATTTTTTTTCTTTTATTTAATCCATTGTGCCATTTTGCCATTTGGCTCTAATTAATATAATTTTTATTCAGATGTCTCATTAAGGTGTCTAATGACTTAAAACAGAAAGCATCTGTTCACTAAGAGTCGATGGCAGCTTGGAAATGAAGATAAAATAGAACATAGACGGCTCGTTAACATTTTTAACACTGAGATGTTTTGGGGAACAAAATAACCAGTAACGAAACCCTTTAATCAGAAAATAAAAAAATATATAGCCTGAACAAAAATATACATAATTGCAACCGAATGTGACCGATTCACAGCAGAAAATCTAAAAATGTCTGGAGGCAAGATGAAAAAAGGCCACATTTTCATTGGTTTACTGTTTATTCATTTTCTTTCATCAGGGTCATGGTGGATCATGAGGTAGGATTCCACACTGGATTTGGTTCACCATAGTGAACCATAGTGCATCCGTCAGCTGATTTGGGGTTTGGCGATGCCCACGAAATCGATAATAAACGATATTTATTAAACAGCCGAAGATAGATGAATTTCTCTGAGGTAGAATTTGATGTACATTTGTCTCATGTCCAAGAGAAAACTGATTTACAAAAAGTACTGACCGGATTAAAAAAAGGAAACCAGCTTTTATCCACTTAAAATATCCGGTGCCTTCTTTAGGGCCCCATCTGCTGACTCTTTCACTGATATCAATTTGCAACCATTTGGCTTACGGATAACATCTGTACAGACCAGCCTTGGAGTTTTAAGGTTTCAGTGCAGTATCTTGGCTGTTCCTTGAACTTTGCAGATGTTGTACATGGAGTTTTTCCTGTACTGGAGCCACTCTCCCAGTTTAGAGTCAGCTGGGATTACCACGTTTATCACAACTGCCTTCTTCTGCTCATTGTCAACCACCAGTATGCCTCGTTACCCAGCAATTACTTAGTAGTCTGGAACATGTCCCACAGGAACTTGTCTCAAGCCATTTGGGACAGTGTACACTGTCCCAGCTTGCATCTTAAACCTTGCTATTACAACCCCAGTTCCAAAAAAGTTTGAAAACTTTTTCCTCAGACCTTTGTTGCCCCGTCCCAACTTTTTTGTGTACGTTTAAACTGTTGAACAAACGGATAGTTCCAGTTCAATCTCTAGTAGACATTTCCTGTACACCGTTAAGAGCTAAACGGATGATTTTATGCGCGTCATGTAACGTAGGTGGCGATCAGGGTGAATGTGGCGCCTTTGATAAATGGCCGATCTATAAGATACATTTGTTGAACTGGAAAAGAAAATGTTACAAGGAATGTAATAAAAAAAAAAAATGGCACCAGCAATTAACACCAACAGCTTCATCATTAGTAGAGATGTGGCACAGACTCTCTCGTGCTCTATCTCTCTTTTTCTCAGTCTATAATCAGTCTAGTTCTCTTTCCAATATTTAAACCTAATGGTTTTGGAATATTTTTAACAAAACGTATTGTCGATTCACCCATCAAGACCGGAGGGGTAAAATTTAAATCTCTGAAAGTCTGTGAAAAGTCTCTTTTCCCCTACATGATTAATAGTCTTCAGGCAATCTCCTACTGAATCTACACCTATAAATTCTTTAAAAACTGTACAGGGTAAACTAGAGAAGGGGAGGCAGCTGACATTATTTGCCTTATGCTCTTTTCACCTCAGTTTTTTTTTTTTTTTTTTTTTTTTTTTTTTAAACCAGAGTTGCATCATGTAGTTCTGCTTCCCAGCATCATTCTTCAAAGTCTGCAAAGCCGTGTTTTCGCTTGTGTTTTTCTACTGATATTGACGTGCCTGTGTTAATCCTTTATTAAGATCTAGGAGGCGTTTCCCCTCAGGGTGGCAGTATTAAGTACTTAGCGCGGTCTTAAAAAAAAAAAAAGAATGCGCCGGATCGCATATTTGAAGGGAAACGCGTTTTTTCCCACGGTCACGTGCCCAAGAAAATAGCGCTGACTCCGAATAAGCATTGGTTTATCTGTGTTCATTTACTTCTCTTTCACTTCTCTTTGTCTCTCAGGAGGAGTTGAGGGAGCTGAGGGAGCAGCCTATTGACCCTCAGGCTGAGCAGGAGATCATCGACAGCATAGAGCAGGTCTACTTCTCGAACGACTCCACCGACATGGTGCGGTACGAGCTTGAGGTGCGTTTACATGAACTCCGTGGAGTCCGCATTACAGATCCACACTTTTCTCAGGCCACTGGCTATTCCATAATCTTGACAAATCGTCCACGCAGGAAGCATGAAGCATGAAGCCCGAAAGGACGTTTCTGCGACCCACGCAGAGCGGCGCTCAAGTCCAGGATTGATGGATTGTGCGTTTATCGTGGGTGTAAAAGCTCATTAGATTTGGGATCGTATGCATTGCAAAACCAGGTGGGGTGGAAAGCAATTCGTCTTCCTCCTGCCCTGATCTTTATATATGTGGGAAACGTTCCACATTATTGCTCTAATTCAGGATAAATGCATAAAACATTGCATCGTCAAAATTTCTAGAATGCAAACGTAGGCATTTTTTCCGAAGCGATCCTGTTTCGAAAAGCTCCGTCGAAAGGTGGATTCGAATCTATACAGTATTTTGATGATTGCTCTTTTTACTTTCTTCACTCAACATTTTCATTTACGCCATTTATGGACAGACCCCAAGTGCACAAACCATGTAGTTAAAGTAGAGATACGCTCGGTAAAATATGACTCCAGAAAAAGGAAACGTGTCCGTTTAAACTTATACTTGAGTAAAAGTACAAAAGTATTTGCCTTCAAATGTACTTAAGTATCCAAAGTACTATGATTTATTATGGCTGTAATGTTCTTGTCATTTTTGTCACAAGACTCAACTCAGATTATGTGAAAAGACTCTAATGTGACTCTCAGCGCACCAATCTAATCATATATATAATTAATGAATTAATATATAATAAATATAGTTGATCCTCTCAAAATGTTTTGCTTGCTGTTGAACTGATGCTGAACTGTATGTTGGTGCTAAGTGGATACCACCATGTGGCAATCAAAATAGAGCACGCGTTCTACCATGATTGGTGACCCTTCGCAAAGAGCTTGATTGACAGGTGTTCTTGTCATGGCGGCATGGCTTTTTGGACATGGCAACAGTAAGTAACTGAGGAGGGTGGGTTTTAGCGAAGGGTCAGTTGCTTATACATTTATAAAAACTGTATTTAATTTAATCCATTTAGAGAATGAACTGTCATCAACTACCTGCACGACCATCATAATGTCTTCCACAAAATCGTCTATTACAGGGAATTTCCCTGTTGGCCATCGACTGCGATTGATGTCACTTCCCAATACGAACACGCCTAATAATATAGTCCCTCCCCTGACACTTGATTGACAGCTTTCAGTGCAAGGCACCGGAAATGCAAACCGCACGATTCCTTTTGAGTTTTGGCACGCTGCATACGGAGAAAGTGGAAAAAAGCAAACAATTAAAAATTGCATGGTCATAACTCATAAAACACGGGAAACACAATTGCAAATGGACGTATTTCCTCCAGGAAGGAGGAAAAGAGGAAGACCAATAAAGAGGTTTATGGATGTGGTGACGGAAGACATGCAGGTAGTTGGGTTGAAAGAGGCAGATGTAGAGGACAGGGGGGTATGGAGACGGATGATCCGCTGTGGCGACCCCCAATGGGAAAAGACGAAAGAAGAAGAAGAAAAAGATTGTTAGTGAGTCTTCAACCAGCTGTAGTTTAGGCTACTGGTAGGCACGGGAACCAAAAGCCGCAACAAGTGCACTGATTGGAAAGGCTTGTGTTGTTTAATATATGTTTCATTTAAGCAGGTTTCCATTCACTACTTATTACTTAATTGTTATGTTTGATGAGATGAAGGGGCAAAAAATGAAAAATGAATGAAAACCGGTCAACCGGAAAAATATATCAGCCATCGGCTGCCCCGATTTTGAAATATCGGCCGGAGAAAAACCCATATCGGTTGACCTCTAGACTGAACAAGCTCCCGAGTGGCCTGTGTGGACTGACATGAATCAGTTCTCCTGATGTTTTAAAGAAGAAATCAAAATGAGTGTGTATTTATTTGTGCTAATTGAGTATACATATTTTTTTGTGTGTTTGGGTGTGTGTGTGTATGTGTGTGTGTGTGTGTGTGTGTGTGTGTGTGTGTGTGTGTGTGTGTGATTGCAGAAACTTCCCCCAGATCTGAACCTGCAGGATCTTGAAGAATACAGAGATAAACTGAAGAGACAGCAAGCAGCTGTAAGTGTAAATGTACACCATATTACATACACAGCTCTCAGTATGTTTCTTCTCAACCGCTGCTGTTCTCTTGTTCGGGGTCTTATACAGTGTTTATATAGTGGTTCCTTTCTTTTTTCAAGACATTTTAAATGGACGTAGTGATCGTGCAATAGCTCAGGTCGATTTTGCTCCTCTTATTTTCCAGTCTGAAAATGACTTGTCATCTCCCATAGATGGCTCTCTGGTGTTTATGTTGGTTTATACTTTTTTTAATGACCAATACACTCTCTACAGGTAAAGCCCAGGACACAAACAAAGATACAAGCAGAACTATTGATTGGTGTAACAAATCCCACTGGTACCGAACTCTGGAAGAAGATAGACAGGCAATAGTTCACCAAGCAGAGCTTTCTTTATTTTTTTTCGTTGTCACCCTGGCGCTACAGGTGTTTCTTACCACTCGTTCCGTCTGGCTCCGTCTGGCTCCGCCTCCACTCATGCACCGCTGGTACAATTGGTTTAAAGATGTATAACAGGGCAGACCTGGCCAACCAAAATCCTATGAGTCACATTTTCAAGGATTTCAAATCACATAAAAAATGTATAGTGCAATGTTCTAAGTTGCTTAACACCTTTAGCTATAAAAGTGGGGATTAAAAGCAAAAATGTTAATCCCTTGATCCCATTTTTATTCATCAATTTTTAAAACTAAATGCCTTTAAACTATAGTGAAAGCAACAGAATTGGCCTTGGTGTCCTTATACTTCCTGGAGAGGACTTTAAATACTACTTCAATAGAAGAGTTTGTGATCCTTAAATATAATCGTATAATTTGTAGTGAAACCCATTTTATGATTAGAATCTTATAATTGTAAAGAGGTCGGCCGAGTGGATTTTACCGATAGCTGGATTGGATCGTAACTGCCGATAATCGGTTAATCAACCGATGGTTTTTAAAATGGACACTGGATAAAAAAAAAACAAACATGACACTCCATGTAAAATAGTACTGTACTTTATTACAAAAATGTAAAAACGTACTGAATCATACAAATTTGCTGAATGAAATAAATAAAGTAAATTTACTCCAAATAAAAATAAAATCTAAATCTAAAGTAAATAAAAAATATAATTAAAATTTTACAGTGCGTGGCATCAGTGATTCGCCTCTAGAGGCCGCTCTCGTACTGTATAATGCAACCCGGAAAAACTATAGGCATGGATCTGTTAACCTCTAATAATGGCATTTATCAAGGCAAAATAAAGTCAACACTGAGTTTACTGTTAGCAAAATATGTTTAATATAAAAATAAAATTTGGTATGAAAAGAGGATGTTAAGATCTAAAAACAAAGTAAATATTTGCAATGATTTTTGAACCGCCTTCAATTTTGCGTGAGCAGCTGACGCCTGCTTTTTTTTTTCTCCCCGTTTCCCACTTGCACATATGTGACAGTGCATTTCTACTGCAGGACTTCTTGCACTTTCTCCTTGGAATGCAGACAATCACGCTATTATTTCATTTTATCTCATATTTTGGCCTTTTCTTGCCATTTCAGCAGAACGGTTGAGTGTGCAGTTCTGCTGAAGGCTACATATGTGCGGTTTTCAAATGACCTTATCTGGTTTGATGTATATTTAAACCAATTCCACACAATAATTCAGTGTTACTGAAGCTTCAAAAATGCAGCTGCAAAAATATCGCTCAAAGTAATTTACTCTCATATCTCTCTAATGTAAACCCAAGTCCAGGGTCCCTGGTTCAGCCCTTAGTTTTGGTCTGTGGAGTTTTATATGTTGTTTCATGCATGGAGGCAAACTTTACATATTTCAAATGTGTTTGGTTATGGTGCCTTCTATTTTACATAATCCATAATATCTCTCTGTTGTATTGTTTTATTTAGGTTTCTTTGAGTTAGTCCATTTTTATCTTTGATTATCTTCCTAAAATTATCCCTATAGGCTACAGCTTAGCTTTATATAGTGGTAAAGAATTATATAAATATTATTATTATTATTTTTTTTTTTTTATGATATACTGTGTGTGTGTGTGTATGTATGTGTGTATGTATGTGTATATATATATATATATATATATATATATATATATATATATATATAT
>JAAIIK010000068.1:3617059-3628766 GCA_014706435.1 Silurus glanis | reverse complement strand
ATATATATATATATATATATATATATATATATATATATATATATATAACACACACACTGGAGATCAAAATTAGAGAACAATTTATAAACAATTGAACAATTCTGAAATAATGTCATCTTCACTGCTCAACAGTTGAAGGAGTTTTTGTCCTGTCTATACCATGCTACCAGAACCCCTTTTCCACAAAATAACTAAGGCATTTAAAAAAAAAAACATTATTTTGCAGAAAACACACTGATCAAAATTAGAGAACACTTTCAGATACCTCCCAGTTATTGGTGTTAATCTGGCACCTGGTGCTAATTTCCTTGATTATCTGACCCTATTATCAACCCCTATTTAACTGGCAGGCTAACTTTCAGTTTCACTGACTCTGCAAGATGGTGGGCCGTTCTAAAGTGACTGAAAGCCTCCGGCAGCAGGTTGTCCAGATGCAGGCCAAAGGGATGACCTTATCAGCCATAGCAAGACAAGTTGGTCGTTCCAAATCTGATTTCAAGAATATTGAATCTTTACAACATCACAAACTCATTCAAGTCCGCCAAGAAGGCTGGTCGTCCACGGAAGACAAATACAAGAGAGGACAGGATACTGCGGAGGATCTCAATGGGCAATCGTTTCCACACTGCAGCTGGAATTGCTCACCAGTTCAGCGCTGAACAGGTTAAGGATCTGTCTCGTCATACAGTGTCTCGACGTTTAAGAGCATTTGGACTGAAAGCCCACTCTGCAGTGACCAAACCTCTCATTAGCAGAACGAATCAAAAGGCTATACTAAGCATGTTGTGTGGACAGAGGAGAACTGGTCCAAAGTTCACTTCAGTGATGAAAGCAAGTTTAATTTATTTGGGTCCGATGGGAAACATTATGTTCGGCGACAAACTGGAGAAAGACTGAACCCAAAGTGTGTAAAGAAGTCAGTGAAAAGTGGAGGAGGAAGTGTCATGGTTTGGGGCATGTTTTCTGCAGCAGGAGTTGGGCCTCTTATACAGCTACATGGCAGAGTGAATGCAAATGTTTATCAGAACCTTCTTCAACAACATATGGTTCCTTCCTGCGTTCATCACCCAATCAGCCCGCAGTGTTCATGCAGGACAACGCTCCATGTCACACAGCAAAACGGGTAAAGCAGTTCCTTGAAACTGAAAACATTGAAATAATGACATGGCCTGCCCAGAGTCCTGATCTCAACCCAATAGAGAACCTCTGGAAAATCCTTGGCGACAAAGTTATGGCCAAGAAACCCATTACAGTCACCGAACTGTGGAGGAGACTGGAAGAAGAGTGGACCAAAATCACACCAGAGCAGTGTGAGAGACTAGTGCTGTCCTGTGGCCGCAGATGTGCTGAAGTCATTCAGAGCAGAGGCCTGTACACTTCCTACTACAGTGGTACCTCGACATACGAGTGCCCTAACATACAAGTTTTTTGAGATACGAGTGGTCATTCGGTCGATTTTTTGCTTTGATACGCGAGCAAAAACTTGAGATACGAGCTCGAGACGCCGCTGCTAGATGGCGAATCGAAGCCAGAAAGCGAAGATTGTGACGAAAATTAAGATAAGCAAAGAAGAAAAAGTAAAAATGTTAAAGTTTAGGGATACGTAGTGTACAGGAGTGGTAGTAAAAAAACGAGTTTTCCCTCCGCCTCCCCTTATCGCCTCTATACATTTATATTATATACATATATATTTAAAAAAGTATACATCTGATGCAAGTTGGCATTTGTATTGCGATGCATCGTTTTTAACATATTTGTATCAGTAAAAAAAACGATTTATTTATATATCGTTATTAGTAGATGTGCTATGCTTTTATTAGGTAGAAAGTGAACAATAATTTGTCCAATATTTGATATGTAGATCGATTTTTCGTCGCTAAACCGTTTCTCGAGCGCATTCTCTCAGCACCACTGCTGCTACGTGAATATGACGCATCACAACACTATGGAGACCGAGGCGTGTCCTGAGACTCACATAGAATACAGATTAACATGGCAGAGGTAGAACTGCGTCTTCCTGCAGACACAACAGGAAAAGAACGTCTTTGCGTTCACTTCACTTCTAAGGCTTGATTGTGAAAGGGGCCATGTGTTAGAAGTCAGAAGGCACTTAAATAAATTGATGATCATATTTTTTCCATTGAATGGCATTGTGTTGAATTGGATCGAATTTGGATCGCACTGCATCGTAATAGGGGTAAATCGAATTGCATCGGTAGCTGCTTCATATGTATCTTCTTTCTTCTTCTTCTTATCGGTTGCCACAGCAGATGATCCGTATACATACCCCTCTGTCGTCTAAATCTGCCTTTTTCAACCCAACTACCTGCATGTCCTCCCTCAACACATCCATAAACCTCATCCTTGCTTCTTTCACTTTTCCTCCTACCGATATACCCCATGTCCCTCCTCTGCACATGTCCAAACCATCTCAATCTCACCTCCCTCACCTTGTCTCCAAAACATCCTACATGTGCTGTCCCTCTAATAAACTCGTTTCTAATCCTGTCCATCATCATCACTCCCAACAAAAACATCTTCAGCTCTGCTACCTCCAGCTCCACCTCCTGTCTTTTACTCAATGCCACTGTCTCTAATCCATACAACATCGCAGGTCTCACCACAGTCCTATAAACTTTCCCTTTCACTCTCGCAGATACTCTTTCTCTGCACATGTCCAAACCATCTCAATTGCACCTCCCTCACCTTGTCTCCAAAACCTCCTACATGCGCTACCCTTCTATCACAAATCACTCCTGCTATCACTCTTCTCCACCCACTCCACCCTGCCTGCACTCTTTTCTTCACTTCTCTAACACACTCTCCATTACTTTGCACTGTTGACCCCAGGTACCTGAACTCCTCCACCTTCACCACCTCTTCTCCCTGCAACCGCACCACTCCACTGCCCTCCCTCTCATTTACTCACATGTACTCTGTCTTACTCCTACTGACTTTCATTCCCCTTTTCTCCAGGGCATACCTCCACCTCTCCAGACTCTTCTCAACCTGCTCCCTACTCTCACCACAAATAACTCTTATCTGTCTGTCTGTCTGTCTGTCTGTCTGTCTGTACATACATACATACATACATGACTGCTCACTCACCACACACACACACACACACACACACACACACACACACACACGTAATGCTCGTAATCACCCATCTGTTAATGAGACACAACAATTCTCAATTACACACACACACGCACACACATTCTTGCTAGCATTTCAAAGGACATTCATTCATAGAAACAGGATTTATTAAAAAACGCATACTGTCACATGATCTCATACAATATCGTAATTATATCGAAATGATCATATTTCTCAGCCCTACAATGAACTGTACTCTCTTTTTATTTTACTCATTGTGCCACTTGGGGGCAGCAAAGTCTTGAAGCTTTTTTCCATTCTACATTTGCAGACATATTTGTCAGTTTTTGTTCAGTCGTTTTTTGTTTCTTTTTTGACATTCGCATCTCTAACTTGTACACACTGCACAGGTTAACTTTGACACATGCATCATGCTATCACTTGTGTTATTATGTGAGTGTTGAACCGAACAGATTGTCATTCTCGAGGCTGTGTGTGTGTGTGTGTGTGTGTGTGTGTGTGTGTGTGTGTGTGCTCATGCTGCATGTGTAAAACAAAGAAGGCTTTGCTGTTGATTCAGGATGATTCGGGGAATCACACATGCCTGGGAGTCGGAGCGGTGCAGAAAACAATTTAGAAGATAAGGATGAGCTGTTTACTTTTCAGCATTTTTTTATTTTTTTATTCTTCGATTTTTTTACGCTTTATCTTTGCTATTAGTGTTCTTGAGGCAATTTTTTCTTTCGGGTGATTGAAATTCCCATGATTCTAGATGATTTTGTTGGTTTGAGGTTGTTTTTTTTTTGGGGGGGGGGGGGGTTGTGTTGAATTTAATATACTGATTTTTAATTTTCCAAAACTTCAAACTACATCACACTGTTAGAAGCTTTAGCTGAATGGATCTGTTTTAGCAGTAAGCACTTACACAGGAACTTGTATGGCAGACACTTTACATAAAGAGAATGTAAAACGTTTGTAAGTAAAACGTGTGTAAATGTTGATATGGCGATAATCCCTGTAAGGACGTGTTTATTTTATACAACATGGACCAGTCCTTAGGACAGAGGGCTTTTTTTTCCTGTGAGAAAGTTCCACAACAATTCAAATGATTCTTCACTGAGAGGATTGAATGATGAAGAATGAGAGGCTTCAGGACAAATGACAGTTCCCTGACAGTCGTTCATTACTACACTAATTGCTTTTCTGGGCTCTAACCGTCTCTCAGATCCTCACCTGTTCATTTTTGGCATGTCGCTGTCGCTGGATCCTATTTGAAACTACTTCTTCCTCTTCTTCTTCTTTCGGCTGCTCCCATTACAGAGCAGACACAGCGGATGATCCGTCTCCATACCCCCCCTGTCCTCTACATCTGCCTCTTTCACACCAACTACCTGCATGTCCTCTCTCACCACATCCATAAACCTCCTCCTTGGTATTCCTTTTTTCCTCCTTCCTGGTGGCTCCATCCTCAGCATTCTCCTACCGATATACCCCATGTCCCTCCTCTGCACATGTCCAAACCATCTCAATCTCACCTCCCTCACCTTGTCTCCAAAACGTCCTACATGCGCTACCCTTCTATCACAAATCACTACTGCTATCACTCTTCTCCTCCCACTCCACTCTGCCTGCACGCCTTTCTTCACTTCTCTAACACACTCTCCATTATTTTGCACTGTTGACCCCAGGTACCTAAACTCATCCTCCTTCACCACACCTTCTCCCTGCATTTGGACCACTCCACTGCCCTCCCTCTCCTTTTTTTTTTTTTTTTCCCCCTCTTCTCTCCAGCACGTACCTCCACGACTTGAGGCTCTTCTCAACCTGCTCCCTACTCTCACCACAAATCACAATAGCATTCGCAAACATCATAGTCCATGGAGACTTCTGTCTGACCTCGTCCATCAACCTGTCCATCACCACTGCAAACAGGAAAGGGCTCAGAGCCGATCCTTGATGCAGTCCAACCTCCACCTTAAACCAGCCTGTCATTCCTACTGCACACTTCACTGCTGTCATACATGTCCTAGATCCTATTCCAAACTGTAAACTCAAATTGTATTTGTTTTTGTGACAGACATAACTGGAAATTAGAAGAAGTGGTAGATCAGTGGTTATGGCTCAGGGTTACTGATTGGAGGCACGGGGATTCAAACCGTGGTGGTATTACCAAGCTGATGCTCTTAGGGCCCTCAAGCAAGGCTCTTAACCCTCATGGCTGACTCTGCGCTCTGACCCCAGCTTCCTAACATCTCTGAGTTATGGGAAGAAAAAGAATTTCGCAGTGAAATTCTCAAGTTTGACTTTTCGATCTTACGATGACGATACGAAAAAATTGTACAAATATTATAGGTTTCGTGCGCCAGGCAAAGCAGTGTATATGCACGCTGCCAGGATGTTCGCATCTCCCGCCTTGTAAAATGCTTTATTTTTTTCTGTTTTTGGTGTTTCAAAACCCTGATTTTACCTCTTTTCTCTCTTCTTTTCTCACCTGAAAGTGAGCTTTTTTACCGTGTGTTTCATCCAGCTACGCCCTCTCCTCACGGACCGTCGATTTAATCGGCATATTACATCAAAATGCAAATACAAATATATAACTAAAAAAAAAAATTAAAGAAAAAAAAATTTTCTTTGTGTTTTAGTTTGAAACGATCCCAAACTATGGAAACATTGCGTCGTTTTCTTTGGCTTAAATCCTATGGAAGCTCGTTTCCGGCACATAAAAAAAAAAAAATAAAATAAATTGCCTAATTCCGACTTGTTTTTTTTCCCCACAATCTCGTTTTTTTTTTCTAGTAATTCTGACTTTTTTTCTCGCAGTTCTGACTTTATTTCTCATAAACATCCAACATTTTTGGTGCATCCACTGGTAATCGTCATCTCCTCCAGAGCTGATTGTTAGACCGAGTTCTCTCTGTGGATCGGATTCTCAGTTTGATACCATGCCATTCTAGAAATAAAGTTGCATTTGCGAGAAAAAGACTAGGAATTGTGAGAAATTATGCAATTTTTTTTTATGTGGCGGACGCGGGCCTCCATATGAATCTTTTCCTCACCCCTCGCTGTTTTCTCTCCATTCCGCCATTCTTTCATTCGAATCCAGTCTGCAGTAAAGGGGGAAAAGAAATCAATTTGTCATTAGCTATCAGTGTTGAACAGCCTAATGGGCATCTCTGAATAGTTACTCAGGCCATGTCCACACTAATACGTTTTCGTTTAAAAAACGCCATCCGTCCACACCGAGACGGCTCAATACATTTCCCTATGTATTCAACAACCTTCATTATTTTTTCTTATTTTATAATCTCCAAGCCTTTATAAACAAGATTAATGTTTCGGAGCTCTACGTCTGTACCGAGTAACTGCTTTTAAGCAAAAGTAAGCCAAATTGCGCAACATATTCAACGAAAAATGTTGATTTTCGAAAACGCTCTCCAAAGCAGACAAATTTGAAAACGCGCCGCGTCGTGGACTGTGAGAACGGAGGCTTTTCGGAAGCGATGACGCATTTTTTGGTCACGTGACGGCCTTTCTCTTGACATTTGACGTGACATTTCGAAGAGCCGAAAAGTAAAAGAACGACAGGCGGAAATGACGCGGGTCGAAGCGTCTTACACTTTGCTCGTACAGGAACGTAAGCGTTTTCAGACATTTCATGTGGATGAGCAATTTTTGTTAAACGATTAAAAACTAAAATGTGGATGTGGAGCGTTTTTTTTTTTTTTTTTTAAAACAATAACACCGTTTTTAAATGTATCCGGATTAGTGTGGACGTAGCCTCATATTGTCCAGGATGCCCTTGAGACGGCACGTGTAAGCTGAGGGAAAAGTTACGATTTATTTCTATATTATTTCATCTTTATTAAAGTATAAGACATGAGCTAGCCAGCCAAGAGACCCGAATAGGTGCTGCGTTTAATTTGCTTCTAATTACTCCTGCTTTCTTATTGAACCAGCTGATTTTGAGATGCAAAGAAGATTAAAAAAGTGAAAACTGAAAGATGGTCCCCTGCTTATCTCTGTGTACCACAGCGACTTTTCATTCCTTCTTCTGACTCGTCGGGAGGCGTTGATTTACTTTTCTATAACAGCAGCTCGAAGTGCCGTGCTGTTATTCGGATCGCTGAATTTATGTGTTTACTCCGTTTATACGCTCCTTCTTCTACATTATCTATATATATAAAGCTCAAATACCACTGACTGACTCACTCACTCATCACGAAATCTCAAAAACCACTGCACGGATTGCAATGAAATTTGGAACATACCTTCCTCTTGGGTCTTAGGTGCTAACTAAGAAAGGGTTTTGAAAAATTCGCCCTGGATCGCGGCTAACTCGCGAAAAACGCGATTTCTCACGCATTGTAAACTCTTCGAAATAACATTATGGATCCTAATGAAACTTACTACATTGTTTCTTATTACATGTTAGATGCACGATAAAAATTATTTTCAAAGTAGTTTGCCCTGTATCGGTACTACAAAGGGGTAGTACGTTATTTGTTGACGTTACGTTCTGATCTCTGATCATCCAGTCCTGCTCAGTGCTTACTGCTTATTGCCATATTGCTTAGCGCTCTGCCTTCCGTAGCGAAGCACGGGTACTTTCAGCTAGTTGTTTATATATTCACACCTTATACAACTAACACTCAGATTCTCTACATTATCACATTACAATATACAGTATATGGACAAAAGTTTGTGGACACCTGAGCATAAGATTAGTATGTGCTTTTTTTTTTTTTTTTTAATACAGTTTATTTAAATTTCCCCAAATTCCTAATAAATTCCCAACAATTCTCATAAATCCCAGTAAATTCCCATTAATTCTTAAAAAGTTTTAAACTTCAGGTTTCTAAAATTCCCCAGATGAAGTCCTCATATAAAGTTTCTGTTAATTTCCCGTACATTTTCCGCCCCTTTGCATCCCTGAAGCTAACACATATACTATGTGATGCGGCGAAGAAACGCTTTTGTCCTGAGGTAAAAGTTTTAGTTCTTTTCGTGAAGTTTACTTGCGATAGAGTTACTGACTTGTTGTTTTTCTGGCTTTTGTGTTCGTGCTGTGGTAATTATGTAGTTTTGTGCGTCTGTTCCTCTTTTTCTCTCACACGCTCAGTAATTCCTCAGTGCTAATTAGCGTCTGGATTATATCAGGTGTATGAAACGAGGCAGGATGTTAACGTGGTAATGCGGTGGCCCTCTGGAACCGGAGGCTGACATTAATCCTATTTTCTCGAGCTTAGTTTAAGGATTAATTCTGCTACACTTTCCCTACTGTT
Organism: Silurus glanis; assembly: GCA_014706435.1. Lineage (NCBI taxonomy): Eukaryota > Metazoa > Chordata > Actinopteri > Siluriformes > Siluridae > Silurus > Silurus glanis. Next base: position 3,620,385 of record JAAIIK010000068.1, on the reverse strand, counting down.
ATACACTTAGATTCGTCTGTGACAAATGACTATGCAAGCACGAATGATGCAACGAGCTTTTGTCACAGGTTTGCGTTTAATTGAATCAGCTTTTATTTATTTACAGGTAATAACTGATTCACACCATTTTGCCTTGGCCTGAGTTCAGTCTATTTCTGTCTCTCTCTATTACACACAGCTACTCCACCCAGTATTACTCACTTTCCTTTCACTCTGTGTGAGGTGTGTGTGCTGTTATCTGTCCTGACATGCTTCATCTTCTACCAGTCTGTCGTCTGTAAAGCACCAGCTCTCCCGAGCCCCGTTCCCCACCAGGCACATCACTTACTCACGCTTTGTGTGTGAGCCTGTCAACGATTTACACTTCCACAGGACATCCTGCCTTCCTGTTCACACCATCCATCCAAGCGAAACTTTATTAACCATACTTCATCAGACAGGGTTTGGAAGAGGGTTTATTTTGTCCGAATAACGTGTCCCCTTCGCTGGACGGACACTAAACACGGGCTTGTATCTGTTGAAAATAAATTCAATAGAATCTGACCAACCATGAATGTTCCAGTTCTGTGGTATAAAATGATTTACTATATGCACTATACATGTATTTAAATGCTATAGGTGGTTTCTAAAGTTCAGCAGAAGAATAGACACCTAGAGAGACAAAATCTGGTGTATGTATTTTTACAGGCTTACAGGTAGGGGTATGGGTGAGACATCAGATATTTATTTATAAGATTGTTTCAGACCTGGCAACCGTTACATGTTTTAAATAGGAGCTTCAAGTCAAAAATACGGGAATTTTTTTTCTTACACATAAAAAGGCAAAGTCTCTGCTGGAAGTTTGAGCTCACATGGCTTTTGTTTTTCTTTAATAATAAAAAAAATCTGTGTCTCTATCAGTGTAAGTCCGTTTGAACTATTATTAAATAAGTATATAATTAACTTTCACCTGGCCAATGTAACGCTGCTAATAAATACTCTGCTTCATGTACTGTCATGGTGGGATGGAATGAATCACATATATAACTTTACCTCCTAAATCCCACCCCTTTTTTCATTTCAACATGGAAACTTTGATACATGAAGCTGCTGAGAATGAGGTCCTGCGGGAACGTTGATTTGTTTAACTGTGAACTCAAATGTATACAGCTGTCCCCCGGAACTGGCGGGGGTTATGTTCTAAGGAAAAATCTGCGAATTTTGGACGCACCCCCCGCAGCCCCTATGGTACCTTAGTGAATTCATCTAGACATTATGTCACTTTAATACAATAATGTGTTTTAAACATTTTTATTAAATTTCCTAGTGAAAACATAGGTATAACATAAAATGTTATTCCCAACATTCCTGAACATTCGGTCTCGCTGCGGATTCCCGCCAATGTTAAAATAATCCGCAACTCGCTGTTAGTCCGGTTCCAAGCGAGAACCCGCTAATTTTCCGAGCCGCGAATTAAAGCCTGCTTGATTTAAACAAATGAATAAATGAATGTATGAATGAATGAATGGATGAATGGCCGAATGGTCCTCATGTCAAAAATGCAAGATGCTTTTTCATGTATTTCATCATGTGTTTGGACACCATGTTGACGTTTCCTAATTTCTGCTCATATAGGTTTCCAAAAAAGTTGCGGACCTCATATTAGAGAAACAGCCGTCCTATGTTAAGGTAAGATCACTTCTGGAGATGTGCTTTTTGAACATTTCATTCCACGTTTGGTCCCAATCTGCTGTTATAATAAGACAAAGGTAACACTATTTTAAGGATCAGAAATGGAAATTTAATGGCGTCATGGTGAGTTTTATGGCCAGGAGGATTAAAGCAGTGCTGGATAACAATGCTGCTTACACAAAATAGTGACACTTGGGACAATCAGTACAACTATAATTTATATGAATGTTTATTCTTGTTTTTTTTTTTTTTTGCTTTTTAGTTGGTTCTCGATTGTTTTGAAAAGAATCATACGTGAATTTCATTTGACATTTATGGCATTTGGCACTTGCTCTTATCCAGAGCGACTTACAACCGAGCAGGGGAGGGTTAAGGGTCTTGCTCAAGGGCCCAGCAGTAGCAGCTTGTTGGTGGTGAGATTTGAACTTGTGACTTTCCTATTCAAAGTCCAATGCCTTAACCACTGAGGTACCACCTCCCTTTTTACTGCCATTTTGACCTTTGACATTTTTGCTTGCGATCGATTCTACGGTCCGTCAAAGACTTTTGCTTTTTCAGAAAAAAAAAAAAAAAAAGAGTCTATATTCTGGAACGGAAAGTCACAAGTTCAAATCTCACCACCGACAAACTGCCATTGCTGGGCCCTTGTGCAAGGCCCTTAACCCTCCCTTGCTCAGTTGTCACTGGTATATATTTGTGTTTTTGTTAATTTTTTTTAAAAGAGGTGGAGTTGGGTGGGGGAGGGGTGTGGGGTTGGGTTGTGAGGCGTAGTGGTTAGAGGTAGACATTAATAATAATGATGATTGGCAGTCAGTATATCTATAGTGGCCCGAATGACAATAAAAGCCTACTCGGCTTGTCTTAAGCTCTGCGTCCAGCTGCAAATCTCTGGAGCACTAAACGAATCCAGATGCAGATAGTGGCATTGTTATTGCAACTGTTACGACAACACACTGGATGCTACTATCGAGTCATTAGTTCTTCCTATCGGGTTTTGCATGGTTTTTGTGTCACATGATATCTTACCTCTTAGAAACTAAAATCTCTTCCAGATGTAATGATGAAATGATGTTTGTGGAAATGTTAGCTTGCTCATTGGGATTCACAGAAGGTGCCACTGACAAACCTGCTAATGAGGGTGTGTTTTGATGTCGGGAACGATTTTCATGTGCTTTGCTATTAAAGTGGTGTGAGAAGAAAGAGTCGAGGAGCTACACTCGCTCTCCTTACGCACCCAGTCCTCCCCCTCATCCCACACTGGATTACCCTGGGTTTTTTTTTTTCCTCGGGACTTTTGTATAGCCACACTGGAAACGGTAGGATTTTTTGCTCCCCTTCATAGACTATGCCCTGTGGATTTGTGGATTCTGGCCTGGAGTGGAAGGAATTAATCTTTTTTTTTTTTTTTTTTTTTGGTGTGTGCCTCCTACAGACGGATTAGTAGATTTGCTGAAATTGGCTGTCAGGATGAGTGGTTTTGCACATCTTTGAGAAGTTGTATGGAAATACAACTGGCAAAGCTTTAAATATTATTCCTCTTCATACCCATATCATATGTATATGCCAAGGATCAGAGCTAGCTATATATATAAATATTTATATACAAACATATATATATATATATATATATATATATATATATATATATATATATA
>JAAIIK010000068.1:3594685-3617049 GCA_014706435.1 Silurus glanis | reverse complement strand
ATATATATATATATATATATATATATATATATATATATATATATATAAAGTAAATATATATAAAGTAAATATATATAAATATATAAGTTGTTTATTATTATTATCAAAATTTGTAAACGTGAAGTTAAAATTTTTAAAACTATTTACCGGAATTTCCGGACTATAAAGCGCACCCTTATATAAGCCGCAGTGTCTACACTGAAACTAATTAACTTTACACAGGCTTTAACGAAAGACACTAAATGCAATATGTTGCGCTTCTATTAGGAGCATAGCGGTATTTTGGGAAAAACATGTCACTGCATTCTTCCGGTATTACTGCGTGTGTGTGCGCGTGTGAGACTGAGGATTATGTCCTTATTATTTTCTGATGCTCATTTCTAAGTTTCTTTGACTAACCCATAACGCTGTTGCCAAGAAAAAAAAAAAAGCACGAGTTTTGGAAACCTGTCTGTGCTTATGATTTCTGTTGCAACTGGAGTTAGTGAGCTCTCCCTTCACCCAGACTCAACGCGTTACAACGGCTTGTATCTAAACAGTAGCCGACCAATTAAGTCATTGTTCACTGTCTTCCTCCTTCCTTTCACAACTACAGTGGTACCTTGACCTACGAGTGCATTAATGTACGAGTTTTCCGAGGTACGAGCGGTCACTTGGTCGATTTTTTTGCTTTGTTACGCGAGCAAAAAATTGAGGTACGAGCTCGAGACGCCGCTGCTAGATGGCGAAGCGAAGCCAGAAAGCGAAGATTGTGACGAAAATTAAGATAAGCAAAGAAGAAAAAGTAAAAATGTAAAAGTTTAGGGATACGTAGTGTACAGGAGTGATAGTAAAAAACGAGTTTTCCCTCCGCCTCCGCTTATCGCCTCTACCCCCCCTCCACACACACACACACACACACACACACACACACACACACACACACACCCCACCGGCGTTTTCGTTAGTCGTCTCATCTCCAAGGAAAATACACTGAATAAAACCTTATTATATCTTTACATACTCTTTCTATTATGTTTTTATACAAGATTTGTTATTTAGAAATGTATTTTCCAATTTAATAACATGAAACATAAAAACGGGGTGTCATTTTGAGGGTTGGAACGGATTAATGCCATTTTTGGAAAACTAATTTTTTTAGCAAATTGAGATACGAGCTCGTCCACGGAACGAATTAAACTTGTAGGTCAAGGTACCACTGTATTTCTCTGGGGAGTTTATCTTTTGTCATCGCCTGGAATGGTGAGGTGAGGTGCGTTTTTTCGTTTCCGTTCGGAAATTTCATTGGTCTAATGTTATGTCGCTCAGTTTTTTGGCTTGAAGTTTGTGAATCCGAGAAAAACCCAGGAAAAATCCGAAAAATACGGTATATAAGATGCCTGCTTGGTTAAATAATATATAAAATAATTTTTTATAATATTTTAGACAAATAAAATATAATATAATTTAATTACCGTATCTTTCGGACTATAAGCTGCTACTTTTTTCCCACGTTTTCAACCCCACGGCTTAAACAACGAAGCGGCTTATTTATGAATTTTTCCTGGGTTTTTCCCGGTTTCACAAACTTCAAGCCAAAAAACTGAGCGACATAACATTAGACCAATGAAATTTCCGAACGGAAACGAAAAAACGCACCTCACCTATGTTCTGAGCTGCACGGCTTCGGGAGAAAAAACTTCCATCGGGTGATTTTTAAACACACGACGATGCCAAAAGATAAACTCCAGAGAGAAATAGTTGTGAAAGGAAGGAGGAAGACAGTGAACAATGACTTTCTTGGTCGGCTACTGTTTAGATACAAGCTGTTGTAGCGCGTTGAGTCTGGGTGAAGGGATAGCTCGCTTCTGGCATGCTATTCCCAAAATACCGCTATGCTCCTAAAGGAAGTGCAACATATTTCACCCGTTACACCGTGTGTAACGTGTCTTTCGTTAAAGCCTGTGTAAAGTACATTAGTGTAGACACCTGCGGCTTATAGACAGGTGCGACTTATTTATGTTAAAAATAAAAATATTTGTAAAACTCAGTTGGTGCGGCTTATATAAGGGTGCGCTTTATAGTCCGGAAATTACGGTAATTAAATCCATGCAATGCACTTTTTTTTTATTATATTGGTTAAATTTAGTAATCAATTAAATTGGCACAAAGTAAATTGATTAAATTAAATTAAAGAAAAATTTTAATGAAAGTTTACATTTGTTAGACCTCATTTGATTAACACAGATATGTATATGTGTTACATTTAATATACAATTTTCTAAAGAAATGATCCTACGTAACTGTTTCTATTTCAGCAGACTTTAACAAATGTCTTCATTCCTTCCATCTGTCCCTCATTCATTCACTCCTTCGATATACTGAAGTGTCAGGATTTTCTCGTTTTGAGAAAAGTTCTTAAAGCTGGACATACAGCGCAAATTCATCCGTATTGTTAGAATGTAGTAAAATGCATGCGCAAAACAAAATTCAACAGCGAGTTTCACAGTGCACTATAAATCGTATTTCCAGTACAGAGTGAGTAGAAACAGTGACACTGCGCTAACTGTAGTTTCTTTTTATACTCCTGGATTGTTGTGTATGTTTTAAAGTTTAATAAAATGTTTGAGGCAGAGATTAAACAAACTCGCGGTTTATCATTTAACACGTTCGTGAGGGAACTCAGATTTTAACTTCCGCACCTGAAAAGAATTGCATTCGGTACACGTGCACCAAACCGAAAGCTCTGCATCGAAACAGTTTGGTACAAATACATGTACTGTTACTGCCCTAATAAATATATATATATCCATAAGTCCATATGGAAAGACCTGCATACTGAGGGTTGCTGTGTCTGATCATGACCACTGGAGTGTGTGATTGAGTAATGACTTTTCTGCAGTATTATGCAGTGAAGTTGTGAAACCAGGAGCTCCTGAACAACTCATAAATAAGTTCAACAGCTTAGATTATTATAGATTCAACAAGACCAACTCTTCTATGTCTATATGTTTGTATGTGTGTATATGGCTGAGCCATGTGTCAGAAAACAATGTGAAAATCGAACATAGGAGAGATAAAGTCAGCTGTTTGAAATCCAGCTTGCTTAACTATTGTGTTTTTTCTTTTTTTTCTTTTTAATGGAAAATCTGTCATCCATTTGATAAATGGATTTATATGACCCAGAAAACAGCATCTGTGCACAGTGGCACAGGAAGCAATTAGACTTGTCTTGTAATGAAATAAGTAGTGCATTCGCCTAGTTTCTGGTAATCATATCATTTATGATTGTCAGAACGAGTGCTTTATTGTCTGCTGCTTGCCTTTTACTCTATTAACTTTGGGAACACAACATCTAAGAGCTTTAATATACTAATTCTTCGCAGTGTCTAACCTTGCCCCGGGGCATTTCCTGTCGTTGGAATGACCAGGGTACGTCCGCATTATAGGAAGTGATTAATGTTGTTCACGCAGGCACAACATCACAACATCAGCAGATGTAGCAGTTAAGTATTCCGCAAAACAGACTGCATTTTATTCTTTTGATCAGCACTAATTAGATGTTGAACCCGAGGGGTTTTTCAGTTCGGAGATTTTAAGCTGTAGTGGAATCATGCTCTGATGAAAAGAAAACACAATACCAAATAGCACCTTAAACAAGGTGCTATTTGATGAAAATATAAATCGATCATATTAAAACCACCTGCCTTGTATAATATTATGCAGTTCATATTTTTGCCATTAAAACAGCTTTAACCCATCAATCCATGGACTTCACAAGACCTGTGAAGGTGGTCTCTATTAGTGGTCAACCGATTAATTGGTTTTGCCATTTAATCAGCACCAATAGTTAATTACTGGATTGCAAAAATCCATACCTGATAGTTTTTCCAGGTTGTGTTATACAGTACAGAAGCGGCCTCTAGAGGCCATTTTGAATGTAACAGTTTTTATTTATTTGGTGTGTTTTTTCTTGGACCACTGTCCACTTTGTAGGGGTTTACAGTGGTGGACAGTTCATATAGACGCTTTCTTTTTTCATTGTTGTACACTTCAAGTAGACAACCTGTGATGCAATGTATCTGAGCCAAAATGAACCTTTTCAGTAGTTTGTACTACAAATGCTTGAATGCAAATTCTTTTTCAGCAGGTTGTGCATTTTATAGTCTAGCCTTAGCTCCCCACATTCATCAATAAGCCTTGGTCCTGTCTTCTGTATAATCCTGTTTCTGGTTCACTGGATTTCTTTGCTTGAAAGACCTGGTGTTTAGTAGATATCCTGACCCATTTGTGTAGCCATCATGATCGTGAGAGCTTTACACTCACCTATTTACCCTTACCACTTTCCACATAAGGGACATATTCCCCCACTTACGGTGGAGATCCGTTACAGTAACCCCATCAGAACTTTAAAATATGGTATGGTATATTCGAGACAAGTCTCGACATGAGCCAAAGTCGAGACATGGCCCAGCCTACAGAGGAGTCTTAAAGAATGGTGATCAGTATGGTATTGTTGTTAATAATTTAACAAATTACAGTACATCATTTAGCAAAACAGAGCATTAAAGACGCAGATTTAAAAAAGAGCGGAAAGAGCGAAAATTGGGCTTTGAAACACCACAAACCTTCATCTCATAAAATTAATTAATTTAAAATTATACAGAAAATTACTTAAATGAAACTTTTATTGAACAACAGGCCTCCAATCTGTGCACTTGTGAGCAGGTTTTGTTTCCCGTGCCTACATGTAGACTAAACAACAGCTGGTTGAAGACTCACTACCAATACAATACCAAAAACCTGCTCATATTCTCTCTCCAAACGTTCTTCTCATTCTGTCTCCAAACGTTCTTCTTATTCTGTCTCTAAATGTTCTTCTCATTCTGTCTCCAAATGTTCTTCTCATTCTGTCTCCAAATGTTCTTCTCATTCTGTCTCCAAATGTTTTTTCTCATTCTGTCTCCAGATGTTCTTCTCATTCTTTCTCCAAACTTTCTTCTCATTCTTTCTCCAAATGTTCTTCTCATTCTGTCTCCTAATGTTCTTTTCATTCTCTCTCCAAATGTTCTTCTCATTCTGTCTCCAAATGTTCTTCTCATTCTGTCTCCAAATGTTCTTCTCATTCTGTCTCCAAACGTTCTTCTCATTCTCTCTCCAAATGTTTCTCATTCTGTCTCTAAACGTTTTTCTCATTCTGTCTTCGTGAAGATCCTTTTAGGAAGCTATCCTCAGCAGATCCTCTAGGGGGTGGTCGCTTAACTGTTCACAGACAGGCCGTTAAGGTACGTCTCCGAGCGCGGCTGCTTCTTGAGGAGAATATTCACTGTCAAAGCGGATATTCCCTTTTGCTGTTTCTTTCTTTCTTTTCTTTCTTTTCTTTTCACCTCGCGTCGAGCGAGTAGTGAAATATCGTTCGAGACCCGTTTTTCGAGAAGCACGTTGTCAAGATCAATCCCGACCGTGTGCATGCGGGTCTACGATCTCGGCTAAAGACTCTCATCCGCTGTGCATCGTGTGCTTAGGAGTTCGGCATGCTTAAACCGTGCTCGCTAACCCCGAGTGCTGCCCGCACTGCGATCTTTTCCCGTCAAGGGTTCGGGAGCGCCGAATGCGAGTCGCGGCCACGAATAAAGGGGACCCATGTCTCTCTCTGCCGCCCGCAGAGAGGGACGAGGCTGCTTCACAAGCACAGTGCAGCTGGGGAGCGTTGATGGACGAGGTTTCTCCTGTCCTTCCTTCACTCTTCGAATCGAACTCTTTACTGAATAACAAGGGTGAGGAAGAGGAAGATGATGAGGTCGCTCATTTTTTGGAGGAAGATTTGGAGGACGACGAGGAGGATGCTATCCTCCCTCCTGATCTTCTCTCCAGGCCTGGAAGTGCTACGGGCCCTTCCCCCATGCCAGGTGAGCTGGACCTCATGGAGGTGTGTAGGAGAGCAGCCAAAAAACTCTCCATCGAATGGCCATCTCAGCAGGTGCATCACGACGCTGAGAGGGATTTATATGACGGGAAGAGGCTGCCATCGCGCACTTCCCCAGTTAAGCAGCTGATTCCTGCTGTACCGGCGTGTCACGGAAATGCGTCGTTTTTGGGACAAACCCTTCTCGCATAGAGTGCCCGTTAAGGGTTACTCTAGACTGGAGGTGCACAATATGGAGGTTTTGGGGATGTACAACCGATGTGCGGCCGCAGCATGGGCCTCGCTGTGGTGGGCGAAAGAGCCCTGTGGTTGGGGTTGACGGGCTTATCGGAGAGGGAGAAGGTGGAGTTCCTTGATGCCCCGATAGAGCCGAAAGCCCTTTTCGGGGCTGCAGTGGCGAATATGCGCCAGCAATGCGATCTTCGCAAAAAAGATGGTGAAGCGTTTGAGGCATGCCTCCCAAGAAAGCCTCCTGCTCGCCCCTCCCAACCCGCACGTTCGTATTTCGCCCCTTCGTCCAGAGAGAGACAGCCTGGGTTCAGGGCCCCTAGGCAACCCCCACCCCAGCAGTCAATGCGTGGGGAGGCTCGCCAAAAACAGCCCCAGCCTAGGAACAAGACCTCTTTTGCAGCGGCAGCGGCTAGGCATCGCCCAGCGGACCCTCAGGGAGGGAAGAAAAGGCGGGCGACCTAACCTGTGGTCTGATTTTGGGTCAAAAGAGGGGTGGCAGCACTCTCGGAGTTTCTGCAGAACCCCTCGACTCATCTCAGGAGTCTTGTCCTCCCCCTCCAGCGAAAAGGCGTTGGGGAGTGTTTCAAAGACTATGTTCGGCGAACAAAATTTCTCCGGTTGGAGTGTTGGCACCAGTTCTCCCAGTGCCCAGAAAGTTATTTCTCCCCTCTCCACCCGCGGGGTTATGCAAGAGAGAGAGCAGAAAGTTCCATGTTCGTTCAAAAATATTAAAGATTTGTTCTGTGCATCCAGGCAGTGGGCCGAGGGCACAGATGTGTGTAAAAAAGAAAAAAGTGAAAAAATCCACACACAAAAGAACTCGAATCAGAGTTGCAACCCCCGGCTCTGCCGCCAGATGGTGCCACCGCACTGTCTGCGAGCGAGAGCCGCAGAGGCCCGCTCTCTGCTCACGCGGAGAGTTGGCGCGCACGCACAGTTCATCCTTGGGTTTTATCCACGAAACAGCGGGGATATCGCCTGCAATTTGCCGTGAGACCACCGCTTTTCAGCGGCGTGATTTGGTCGACAGCAGAGGGCGAATCTGCTCAGGTTTTGGAGGACGAAATAAGCTCCTTACTGAGCAAAGGGGTAATTCGATCGGTGCCGCAAGAGGACAGCCAGCTCGGCTTTTATTCCCGGTACTTTGTCATTCCCAAGAAGGGGGGGGTCTCCGTCCCATTTTGGATTTACGGAACCTCAACAAACACCTCAGAATGTACAAGTTCAAAATGCTCACATTGAAAGCTTTGTACAGTGTTATTCGTCTCAGAGACTGGTTTACATCAGTGGATCTGAAGGACACGTATTTCCACATAAGCATTTATCCGGCAAACAGGAAATTCCTACGCTTTGCCTATCGGGGCACAGCCTACGAATATTTGGTGGTTCCGTTCGGGCTAGCTCTAGCTCCGCGGATCTTTACCAAATGTGTTGAAGCTGCACTGTCACCGCTGAGAACGGCGGGTCTAAGAGTGTCAGCGTATTTGGACGATCTCCTCCTCTGCGCTCCGTCACGGCAGCAAGCGGAGGTGGATACGAGTGTGCTTCTGTCTCACCTGACTGGCTTAGGTTTCAGAATAAACGAGACAAAAAGCTGCTTGGTGCCCACACAGGAAATAATATACCTGGGTCTCAGGTTGAACTCAGACCTGTATCAGGCTTTTCTATCAGAAGAGCGCATCAGGTCGATTCGCAGTTGTCTCTCTCTTTTCCAGAGAGGAAAGAAAGTTCCATTCAGACTCTGTCTACGCCTGCTGGGGCTGATGGCTTCGGCAGTGTCTGTCATACCGTTGGGACTGTTGCGAATGAGAGATTTTCAGTGCTGGGTTACGGCGCAGCGCTTATGTCCGAAGCGCTACCTCAATCGCAAGGTGATGGTGACGTCACTGTGCTTACGCGCTCTCCATCACTGGAGAGATCGCGTTTTTCTCGGCTCGGGAACCCCGCTGGGGGCTGTTTCTCTGAGAAAAGTAGTGACGGCGGATGTGTCACTCACAGGTTGGGGTGCGGTGTGCGAAGGCAGGATAGCGAAAGGGAAATGGCCCGTTTCTCTTCGGGGCGCGCACATAAACTTTCTGGAGCTGTTAACGGTGTTTCTAGCTTTGAAACATTTCGTACATAAATCGCCAGGGCGGAACGCGCTCTCCTCGACTTCACAGTCTAGCGCGAGATCTCATGGTGTGGGGCATGGAGCATTTCCTGTTGCTGCGAGCGACCTGTTATGTGGGAGATTTGGCCGGGCCGCCGTAGATCTCTTCGCCTCGCACGAAAACACTCATTGCCCTCTGTTCTTTTCTCTGGGGAGAAACGGTGCACCTATGGGTGTGGATGCGTTAGCCCACCCGTGGCCAGACATTCTGCTTTACGCATTTCCTCCACTAAGTTTGATCGTGCCGACTCTAAAAAAAAAAAAAAAAAAAAAAAAAAAGTAAGAGAAGGCGGTTACTCTGTAATACTAATCGCTCCAAACTGACCAGGGAAATTGTGGCTGACGGAGATATTCCAACTCCTGCACGATCGACCCTGGCCTCTCCCGTTGCGCAGAGATCTCCTCTCGCAAGCGCGCGGCGAGATTTTTCACCCGGCACCGGACAGAGTAGCTCTGTGGGCCCATTACCCTGTTCGGATGCCGAATACACACTACTGCCACCTTCTGGTATGAGAAAGTTTTGTTCTTTTACGCAAGCACAGAACGTACACGCATGGTTTGGTGTGTCGGATGCGCCTGCCCAATAATCGGCCTAATTCGCAGCACAATCGGCCGATGCCGATTTAAGCAAAAAATTCCAAAAATCAATCAATGGGTCGACCTCTAATGTAATGCCGTGCGTAAATGTAAGACTTTGACAATTTTTTCATATCGCTATCGTCATTGTAAGATCGAAAAAATTGTAAGTCGAACCCTCATAACTCGGGGACTACCTCAACAAAATGTTTCCATTAAACCGTTTCCACATCATTGTGGTGAGGAATATCCAGCACACTTTTCTAAACACATTGTTGACTGCATTGCTGGAGCATTTCTTGTCTTTTCTGGTTTCGTCTCAGAAAAGAAAAAAAAAAAGCGCAGCAGAAGCCAGCGATGAATACTCAAGCGCTTTACCACATTTACATTTTTATTTGCTTAGACCAAATTTTACCGCTTCGCCAAGACACCGAATTATAAAACAACTGTATAGACGGGATTTAGACGACAGTGAAACAGTCACATGTTATTTTCTTTTTTTTTTTTTTTTGTCCTGTACCATAAAAGTGCCTCTTTTGAAATAGGTTTTTGGAATGAAAAGCAACCCAGCGCTTTTTCGTGCGAAATTTCAACACAAAATGATTTTCACACGTGCAAACATTTGAGTTCCTTTTATAGATAAAATCCTCAGGTATTTTGAGGATGACTGGAGCCATTTTTCGACAATATTATTGATGCTCAGAGGATCAGAGAAATGATAAAAAACCATACCTCCTTGTATATACCATTAACTAAACTCCTGACACGGAATCCTCCTGACACGGAATGCTCCGCCAAGACATCCGGATCTTTGCTATACATAGATGCAGTGTTGAATCTTGTATTGATTCAGGTTTATTTCCATCTCATTAGCTTCACTCTTATTAGACCGGTAATGTCTACGGAAGTCACAACATAGCATTGTTTACTTATTACCTCTGTGCTGTTCTTTTTTTTAGCTCTCGTGGCAGGAGAGACCCGAACTATGTTCTCGACTGGCTTGAGGCATCTGTGATTGCAAGCTGTTTTGTGTAGCTGGATGTGCTTTGAGGGTCGAAGCCCATCGTAGACTGTCAGTCTGCTAGTATAACAGGAGGTCTGGATTATTAAGAGTGAGCTTTTTACCTCATAGTTCAGCGTGTGAGCCTCGGTGATTCAACAACGGCATTTACATCTGCCTCTGCACTCTGAATACGAGACATTGAGCATCCACGCGAATCTGTCTATTGGTGACGGAGTTAAAGCACTGCTCCGGTACCACACGTGCATGAGGCTCTGTTTTGGCGTTTGAGTCACAGAGGCGGGTGTCCTCCAGAGGTTCAAGAGAACTGATTACATCTTGTTCATAGAGAAAGGATGCTGGATGAAATAAGTCCTACTTAGTCAAAGCGATCTTTTATTGTCATTCAGCCAGGCAGCAAACTTGTGTTTCTCCAGAGGCTCGGATGTGCAGATGTTTTTAGCAGCGGTGGACAATGTAAACGTGACTTTTTCGCGTATCTGTACTTTACCGAGGTATTTCCATTTGGTGAGACTTTAACTTAAAACTCAAAGATGTTACTTTTTACTCAACTACATTAAAAATCAGTCGTTCCTTTTTGTTTACGAGGATAAAAACGTAACTGGTCAAACACGCAGATTCAGAGAGGAATAAATGATGGAAGAAACTCAAACTCGCCACAACACCAGAGTAGTTGAAAAGGAGGTTCATGATCATTTTTAATAGAAATCTATCTTTTTTTTTTTTTTGTCTTATTCATGTCATTCTATTAATAGATTGTTGCGCTAAGAGTAACTTTAGAGTCTTTTTACATAAACTGAGCTGATTAAGAAATAATAAATCGTATTTTGGATACTTGGTACATTTGAAGGCAACTTTAAAGGGAGCACTTTTACTGGAGTAATATTTTAAGTAGTGTATCACTTAACACACAACACATAGCCAGCACAATAGACAGCGAACAAGACCAAAACAAAAACCACCACACATATATAACACAATAGACGCACACAAAAAATATGATTGCACATCAGTACAAAGCGTTATTGCACGATTGTAAGGTTTGGTGCACATGTAGCTTAACTCTCTGTAATAAATATAAAGTGATGAGAAGGAATAAATAGCACATGACTGGTGGTTAATGCACAAGACAAGACTGCAGAAGTGCACAGTTCAGCCGTTTTAGTCGTGACAGGTCAGTAGGTCGAGTAGCCTGATGGCATGTGGGGGAAAAGATCTTTTTCCAGAGGGCAGAGAAATGTAATGGTCACCTTTTGCCAATCTTGTTAACGACGTCCAGGCAACTATAGAGGGAGAGGTTCTGATGATGATGATTGACAAGCTGATTCAATTCCACATGGCGAGCAACCATCCTGTGAGTTTAGTGTTAAGCCTGGCATTTAAAACACGGCACTGTTGCTAGTAAAAAATAAATAAAAAGGAAGGGTGTACATTTTTACATCACAATAATCGAATCCATGGGTATTCAACTGGGGGTCTGCTAATAACTGTCGAATCACAAATAATTTATTGTTCAAAAAACAATTAGCACGGGTAAAAACAAGGTAAATTTGATACAATTGAGATTTGATTTGGGAATTTTTATCATTATTCCATTCAAGTTCAGTTAAAATGATCTTGTATAATTGCCCACCTGAGGGTAAAATTAAATGTTAAATTCTGTTAAAATTAAAGCTGAAGTTCATGTTTAAAAGTCCACCTGAGAGTAAAAGGAAAATGTATGAACCTGCAAACCTATTCAAATAAAAGACAACTGTGAGCCACTTGTTACATTGATTTTAATTGCAAAAATATGTTAATTATGATGCATAAATCTTTTCGAAAGTTTTGAAAATACAGTGGAACCCCGGTGTACGAGATTATTTCGTTATTTTATAAACAAAGAAATAAATAACTGCTTGTTCTTTATGATTGTA
The DNA here is from genome assembly GCA_014706435.1 of Silurus glanis. NCBI lineage: Eukaryota > Metazoa > Chordata > Actinopteri > Siluriformes > Siluridae > Silurus > Silurus glanis. Next base: position 3,605,251 of record JAAIIK010000068.1, on the reverse strand, counting down.
CTTACGGTTGAACCGGACATGCCGTATTGCAGACAAAGATCTCGTGTGCGTACGCCAAGTTCGTGCTTTTCTACAATTTTGTATTTTATTTCAATGGTTATTCTTTGTACAACCTTCTTACCAGCTACAGTACACTTTTTGGAACCCATGATGCTAAATTTATAGTGAAATAAAACAAAAACAGTATAAAAAACAGACAAAACGCCTAACGAGAACGCACTCTGAACAATGTCGGTGAAGCGACCGAGCATGAAGCGCGGGGATGGAGGTGGCGAGCAGAACACGTGACCGGAACCAAACGCCTCAAAAGACGTGCTCGTCTTCCCGATATATGCTCGTACTACTTCAATGATGTTTACTAGTAAAACCGTGCGTACACATATTCTCGCTTGTAAAAATATACAGACAATGAAGCATGTACAACAACATGGTTCTAATTGTCTTAACATAATATAATTAGTGTAATATGATTTGATTTCTAAGGCCAATGGCTATGTTTGTGGGTCCCTGCCCCATGTATCACCTAAGGGGTCCTTGACCTAAACAGCTTTTGAAAACTCGTGACCTAACCCTCATCATAACGTTATACGGTAACCACGTGAAGAAGGGCGAGGCATTGGGACTCAAATGGTAAAGCAAATGGACACGAATAAGAGAAACGGTAATACAAAAAGCTTTGGCTCGTAGTAGTTTATGAGAAGGAATGGAATCATTGTGCTGTTCTTTTTTCTTGAGATCATTGTGAGACACAAAGAGCCGATCAGTTGCCAGAAAGCCAAGTTCCTGTATATCATTGTCTTTTTTTTTTTTTTATCATTATTTACTGTATTTTTAAATGTGAAAAGCAAGAAGATTTTTACGCAGATTTTATTTAGCCAAGAGTAGCATGTAGAATTCTGTGTACAGTTTCATATTTTATTTATTTATTTATTTATTTATTTTTGTGAATTGCAACTACAATTTATGCAGTTTTTTTTTTTCTTCTTTTCTTTTAGAAGAATGGTTGATTTTGCTCACATAAGAATGAACTGGCTATGCTGGACACTTGCTGATTTCAGACCGAGATCATCCTATAGTGAATGTGTCTTGGGAAAAGTCTATAAAGTGACTGACAGTAGGTTTGTATGTAAATACAAACAGGTGCTTCAGACTGTAACATCGTTTTCCCATTCGTGTTTTTTTCCCAGGTTATTTTATTTTTGAATAAAAGAAATCGAAACGGTGCAGGCTGCGCATTTGAATGAAAAAGAGAGTATACACGTTTTTATATTTTGCTGCAAGTTTTCTTTTTATTTGACGTGTGCTGTGTATAATAAACTAATCCCGATTGAATCCCATATGACGTACATTTTTCCGGCCTGAGGCTGTGCTACAGAAAAGTGAGCATTTTGACAGTTTGTGTTTAATCAGCACCGATGTTCTAGAAACGGCTGAGGCGCTGTGGCTTGTCTTTACTGTGAACTTCACGCATCTTTTAGACTGTAAAATACCTCGCTCATGCACCCATCCTACCTGCCAGATTTGGCTCTTGCGGACTTCGCCCTCTTCCCGAAGATGAAGGTCCGGGTCAAAGGTCGGTGTTCGGACACTCTTGTGCAGATCGAGCGCGGATCGGAGAAGGTGCTTGACGTGCTTCGAAAAGAAGACTCCCAGGACACATACCAGAACTGGCAGGAACACTGCGAGATCTATGAGATCAGAATTGTGAGGAAAAAAGTCAGAATTACGAGAAATAAACTTGGAATTGCGAGGAAATATAAGGGAATTTGGCACATTTTCCCACAAAAAGAAAAAAAAAAGATTGAGGCCAAAGAAAAAACAGAAGGTTTCCAAAGTTTATGATCATTTCAAACTAAAACTAAAAAAAAAACACCTGACGGTGCATTTCCTTTTTTTTTTTTTTTTTTTTTTTTTAATGGTATTTAAATATATTTTTTTTTGTTTTTTGAAATTTATTTATTTATTAAAATTTTTTTTTTACATTTTAAATTTATTTATTTATTTATTTATTTTGTAATATGGCAATTAAATGCACTAAATGGGTTTAGTTTTCACAGATATTCTTGTATGTAATTTCAAAAATAAAATGTAAATTTTTCTAAAAAGGAAACAAATGACTTGTTCATTTTAAGAGACCCGTTTTATTTTCTTTCGTATATTTGGTATCGCGCTTTAATAAAGAAAAAGTTCTTACCCAATTACTCGATTAATCTTTGGAATAATCGCCAGAATAATCGATTAATAAAATATTCGATAGAAACAGCTCAATAGTGTTTGTGCTTTAACGAGCCCTGGGTGGCCATGATCCTCATCTTTTCGGGGAAGATGTTCCACTAGATTTTGGGGTGTGTTTGAGGGGATTTGTGAGCATTCAGCCACAAGGGTGTTCTACTAAGCGTTCTAATTCATTCCACAGGTGTTCGGTCGGGTTGAGATCAGAGCTCTGTAACAGGCCACTCAACATTTTCCAAACACTTCTTATACAATGCAACTTTGTGGTAACAGTTTGGGAAAGATATACATATGGCTGGAAAATTCTGACGTCCCAGTACTTTTGTCCTTAGTGTATAGATATAGTGAATATAGGAGTGTGTTGGGAATAATAAGCATCAGGGTGACTTGATTCCAGTCGAGTTTTTGCTGTAAGTCTATAATATTGAGCTGAATAGGTATCTACAGTAGGATTGTAGATAGCACCTCACCCCACCTATTGTTTTATATTCACCCGCCTTTATTGTGTAAAATTCCTGTACTGATATGATTAAACCCCAATTTCCTATAACCTCAGGTGGAAATCTTTCAGAATAACGTATTAGAAAACTGTTAACTTCTTGCTTGCGATTTTTTTCCCCCTATTTTCTATGTAAATGTTCCCAACGTAATTAAATGTTTGTTCTAATGAACCTCTCACTCTCCCATGTGTAAGAGCGCTGCCTTGAACCCTCCTGTTGTCCTATTTTATTTTTATTATTATAATTTATTTATTTATTTATTTATTTATTTATTTATTTATTTTTTTTTTTTTACACCAGTCATAACTAGCTATAATCTCTCGGAAGACTCTATGCTGTTTTTTGTGTTGTCGGGCATAAAGAGTCTTTGTGTACACGTCTTCTGTGGAATCGATTTTTTCCAGCTCGTATTCTGTTCCCAAATAGTTATGTTTAATACGACAGTAGGATGATGATGATGCTTGATCTCGCCAAAGGCTAGCTCTGGGCTAAAGGTCGTATCTGACGCACATCGTCTTAAGACTGAGAGCTGGGCTTCTCAGAACATGCGTTCACCTCAGGCTCCGAAAGCTCTTCAAACGCTACAATTCAAATTTCACCGAGCAACTAATGCAAGAAATGGCGCATGGGATCACGGGTATGTTCCTGCCTTGCCTCATCACTGCTCTGTCTTTTTTCGGTGGAACGAGAGCGTTTTGGTTATTACCTTTTTTCCCCCTCAGTGCGGTCGTGTCCAGAAGTGAGACACTTCAAGCAGCAGGAAAATATGAACAGAGGAAAAGGCCTTGCAGTGTCTGGCTTTCATACATATCTCTAAGGGGGTTTAGACGAGTGGTGCTCAAAAACGTCGAAGATTTATGACCTAACCCTCATAAAAACATTATATGTTGATTTATTTGCTCTGACAGTAAATTTACATTTATGGCATTTTGGCCTTTGTCCAGTGACACAGTTATCTTATGTAAGGGCCTTGCTCAAGGGCCCAGCAGTGGCAGCTTGTTAGTGCTGGGATTTGAACTCCTAACCTTCCCGTCGGAAGTCCAACATCCTATCGCCTGCTATAACTTAATGCACATGCAACTACACGTGTGGACACGCCACAGAATTCAGTCATATGTAAAAAACATAAGTTATGTACAATATCATATTGATATAGTGCATAGGGGCGGAGCTTTTGTAACACTTCATGCTAAATAGGCTTTTCTTTTAAGGAACATCATTAGGATAAATTGAATGTTGTTGCTTTGGAAGATAAATGTATATTGCTTGTGTTAATAACTGGTAAAAGTTTGTAGCTGCTATAATATGTGGTACAGGAAGTCATTGGTATCACCCATCTTGTTATAAATGGACAAAAAAAAAGATATATACTATATATATATATATATATATATATATATATATATATATATATATATATACACACACACAATATATATCATTGTCATTTTCAGCCATATTTTTACCATTTTTAGCTGGTAAATTAATAATATACTGCCTGGCCAATAAAAGTGCCAACTGTACAACACTGTGGGGGCAGTGTTATGATCTGGGGTTGCAGATCAGAGCTAGGGCTAGGTTTAGCAACGTAATGCGTTGGGAAATTAATGTCAAGGCAAGGTTTTTCCATCAATTTTCTTCTTCCATTAGAGCATGGGAATATTCCTGGGTGACATTGTCAGGATTCATCGGGTTGAAATTGTGAAAGAGTGGTTCAGGGAGCAAGAGACGTCCTTTTCACGCAAACGAAACCTCACAAACGAAACGGAAATTGCAAATTAGAACGGACCGATATATAAATAGTACCTACTATATATATATATATATATTTTTTATATATTTCAGGAACTGGAACGAGTCACATCTCTGCAAACCACACTGCAACTGGCTGCTGTTATCTGCACCAATGCTCGCAGGTCTGGTCTTCTTCTTTTTCATCATCATCATCATCATCACTACCCCAGTATTGGAAAAGAAAGGTGCTTCTGAGTTATGAGCGAGCGATTCAGACTTTTCTTTTCTGTTTATAGGCAGCTTTGTTTTGCTAAAGAAGGCTTCACAGAAGCAAGTCTTGGACTTCTGGCCAACCAGAGACGCAGGCAGCTGCTGACAGGATTGTTAAAATCTTTAAGGACCATCAAGACACTGGTAACCACTGCATTAATTTAAGATCGCGGTCAACTTTGTCATTATATCGGTCAAAAACAAGCTTTTTTTACTCTCTTATACAGCAAAGGACAGATGTTCGGCTGAGTGAAATGCTGGAGGTAAGCATGTCTTTCCTCATGGTGTAATTGACAAAAAAAAATGTTCTACATTATTCTCCTTTTAGATCATTTTAAATCAAATTGATTCCTGGACATTGATAACACTACATACATTGAAGTACCCCATGTTTAAAGAAGAGATCTCACTCCGGGCTGATCTTTAGTTGCGCAGCTAAAAGTGGATGCGTTTGTTTTTTTGGCAGGAAGAGGACTATCCAGGTGCAATCCAGTTGTGCTTGGAATGTCAAAAGGCTGCCAGCACTTTCAAGCACTATAGCTGCATAAGGTATGTTGAGCACTGTTTGACTTCAGGACTGTAGCTGTGGTGCCCAGAGAGGCAAGTCAGATCCAAAGGAATCACTCCTTGTTTCAAAATGGCAAACGATCCGAATATTGCTGGCGCTTGTACACGGTTTACTGTCTTTTTAACACAATGGTCTTTTGTTCCACTCTTTCTGGCGATTCAAGTAGTTAGGTTTTGTTTTGGGGCGAGTTCAATATTATAATTTTTTTCTGACTTGAGTCTCTCCGTCAGTCTGCAACTGACTAAAGCATTCACACGAAGACTCAGCCAATGACTCGCTCATTTACAGATAGGCTCAGCCACTGACTCGCTCATTTACACATAGGCTCAGCCACTGACTCACTCATTTACACATAGACTCTTCCAATGACTTGTTCATTTACACATAGACTCTTCCAATGACTTGTTCATTTACACATAGACATGCTTGGACTCAGTCACTGAATTGGTTGCTGTCTGCTTGACCTTCACAAACCTTCTGAAAAGCTTCACTCCTACAGACATTTTGAAGGACATTTATTGACATTATTGGCGTTTATGTTTCTGCATCTTGTTGTTTTCTGTCCAAAACTAATTAAACTTTGCTTGTAAATAGACCTGTAGCAATTTGCACCTGGTAGGAGACGACTGCAATTCTTCTTCAGTCTGCTGTGCGCAACCAGCCATGCGGTGGTGTTGCATAAAAAAAAAAAAACCTGCAAACAACTGAGTTTGATGAGCCGTTTCTTTATTGTCCTGCGCAAATTATAACACATAAAGGAACATTAAAAAAATGTTTTTATTATTTTTTTTTTTTTATTTACCACCTAATCAGTTGTTTTTGCAGTGTTCATTGTCTTTATCTCAGAAATGGCAATTAGGACTGTTAATACCACAATATCAATATTACTGCTTTGTCCTACTTTGGTGGAAAAAGTGTCCTTTAAAACACTTAGTCAAGTAAATGTTTATTACCTGCAAAAAATAAAATCCTGAAGGAACAGAGCTGAAAGCCTTTTATGAAGTTATACGGCACATTAAAATATTTTATTGCTTGCACTTGTATGGCTGTAACTGGAGGACTCAGAAGTATATTCCCAGCATAGCGTAACAACTAGAAGCCAGTTTATTTTGTTTGATTTTTTTCCCCCCATCCATTAAAATGAACTCTAAAGCCATTTCAGTGAGAACAGTGGGCTCTGCTATCGCTCAGTGATTAATAAGCGAGTGCTGATACTAATGGGTGGCCATTATTTCATTAGAACAATCCCATGTGAGAGCAGGCTGCTGGGAGGACATCACACACACACACACACACACACAGTGCTCATGGACAGACATTTTTTTTCTTTTGTCCTATTGATGCTGCTTTCCCACTTCAATTTTGTCAATCCCTCACCAGCACCAGACATTTCGACTGGCACACTGCTGGGATATTAGGATTTGGGCACAATAGAAACCTGGGCAGAATGTGAAAGGCAAGTTTGAATGAGGGAAGACTGCAATCTGTAAAAGGACTCAGACTGTAGGATTTGAAACGACAGTAAATGATGGATGGATGATTGGATGAGATACATAGATGAGATGGATGAATAGATGAATGAATAGATAATATGGATGGAAGGATGAATTGATGAAATGGAGAGGCAGATGAATGTATGAATTGATGGATGACTGGATGAATAGATGGATGGATGGATCGAAGGATGAATTGATGAATAGATGGATACATATATAAGATAAATCGATGTAAGGATGAGTGAATCGATGAGATGAAATCTATGTAAGGATGGCTGAATCGATAAGATGAATGGATAACTAGATGGGTAAATGAATGAGATTGCTGGAGGAATGGATGTATACATGAATGAATGGATGAATAAATGTATGAATGGATGAATTAGAATAATAAATGATCTGTCAATAGATGGATGAATAAATGTATAGATGGCCGAATGGATGAATTAGATTACGTAATGATCGGTGAATAGATGGATGGATGAATAAATGGATGGGTGAATGAATAAATAAATTAGATTAATAAATGATCGATGAATAGATGGATGGATGGATTAATGGATAAATTAGATTAAGTAATGATCAGTGAATAGATGGATGGATGGATGAATGAATGGATGAAATTAGAATAATAAATGATCGATTAGTAGATGGATGGATGGATGAATAAATGTATGGATGAATGTATGGATGAATTAGATTAATACATGATTGATGAATAGATGGATAAATGGGTGGATAAATAGATTAGATGAATGGATGAATTAGATTAATAAATGATCCATGAATATATGAATAAATGGGTTAGATGGATAGATGGATGTATGAATAGATGAATGAATGGATGAGACGGATGGATGAATAGATGGGAGGATAGACTGGTGAAATGGCTTGATGAAATGGATGGATGGATCAGCTGGATTGATGAAATGGATGGATGAGATGAATGTATGGATGGTGTGTATAAAAATGGAATATGTGCAAGATGTATATAAAGCACTTCTTCTTCTTCTTTTTCTTTCGGCTGCTCCCATTAGGGGTCGCCACAGCGGATCATCCGTCTCCATACCACCCTGTCCTCTACATCTGCCTCTTTTACACCAACTACCTGCATGTCTTCTCTCACCACATCCATGAACCTCCTTCTTGGTCTTCCTCTTTTCCTCCTACCTGGTGGCTCCATCCTCAGCATTCTCCTACCAATATACCCCATGTCCCTCCTCTGCACATGTCCAAACCATCTCAATCTCGCCTCCCTCACCTTGTCACCAAAACGTCCAACATGCGCTGTCCCTCTAATAAACTCATTTCTAATCTTGTCCATCCTCGTCACTCCCAACGAAAACCTTAACATCTTCAGCTCTGCTACCTCCAGCTCTGCCTCCTGCCTTTTACTCAATGCCACTGTCTCTAAACCATACAACATTGCAGGTCTCACCACAGTCCTATAAACTTTTCCTTTCATTCTTGCAGATACTCTACTATCACAAATCACTCCTGTCACTCTTCTCCACCCACTCCACCCTGCCTGCACTCTTTTCTTTACTTCCCTAACACACTCTCCATTACTTTGCACTGTTGACCCCAGGTACCTGAACTCCTCCACCTTCTCCACCTCTTCTCCCTGCAACCGCACCACTCCACTTCCCTCACTCTCATTCACACACATGTACTCTGTCTTACTCCTACTGACTTTCATTCCCCTTCTCTCCAGCGTGTACCTCCACCTCTCCAGGCTCTTCTCAACCTGCTCACTACTCTCACCACAAATCACAATATCATCCGCAAACATCATAGTCCAGGGAGACTCCTGTCTGACCTCGTCCGTCAACCTGTCCATCACCACTGCAAACAGGAAAGGGCTCAGGGCCGATCCTTGATGCAGTCCAACCTTCACCTTGAACCAGTCTGTCGTTCCTACTGCACACTTCACTGCTGTCACACTGTCCTCATACATGTCCTGCACCACCCTCACATACTTCTCTGACACACCTGACTTCCTCATACAATACCACAACTCCTCTCTTGGCACTCTGTCGTACGCTTTCTCTAAATCCACAAATACACAATGCAGCTCCTTCTGTCCTTCTCTATACTTCTCCATCAACGTTCTCAAAGCAAATAAGGCATCTGTGGTGCTCTTCCTCGGCATGAAACCATACTGTTGCTCACAGATGGTCACCTCTTCTCTCAGCCTGGCTTCCACTACTCTTTCCCATAACTTCATGGTGTGACTGATCAACTTAATTCCCCTGTAGTTACTGCAGGTCTGCACATCTCCCTTATTCTTAAAGATCGGTACCAGCACACTCCTTCTCCATTCCTCAGGCATCCTCTCACCTTCCAAAATCTTGTTAAACAATCTGGTTAAAAACTCCACTGCCATCTCTCCTAAACATCTCCATGCTTCTACCGGTATGTCATCTGGTCCAACCGACTTTCCACTCTTCATCCTCTTAATCGCTGCTCTCACTTCCTCCTTACTAATCCTATCCACTTCCTGCTTTACCAACTCCACATCATCCAACCTTCTCTCTCTCTCATTTTCCTCGTTTATCAGCTGCTCAAAATACTCCCTCCATCTTCTCAACACACTCTCCTCACTAGTCAACACATTTCCATCTCCATCCTTTATTGCTCTAACTTGCAACACATCTTTCCCAGCTCGATCTCTCTGCCTGGCCAATCGGTACAAATCCTTTTCTCCTTCCTTAGTGTTCAACCTCTCATACAGCTCCTCGTATGCCTTTTCCTTGGCTTTCGCCACATCCCTCTTTACCTGCTGCCGCATCTCCTTGTACTCCTGCCTACTTTTCTCATCACCCTGTCGATCCCACTTCTGTTTTGTTAACCTCTTTCCCCTTATGCTCTCCTGCACTTCCACATTCCACCACCACGTCTCTTTCTCTTCCTTTCTATTTCCAGATGTCATACCAAGTATCTTTCTAGCTGCCTCCCTCATCACTCCTGCAGTAGTTTCCCAATCATCCAGCACCTTTTCACCCCCACAAAGCCCCTGTCTGACCTCTTCCCTGAACCTCACACTACAGTCTTCCTCCTTCAGTTTCCACCATCTTATTCTTCTTTCAGTCCTTACTCTCCTCCTCTTCTTCTTCGCCTCCAAAACCATCCTACAGACCACCATCCGATGCTGTCTAGCTACACTGTGCCCTGCCAACACCTTACAGTCTCCAATCTCCTTCAGGTTGCATCTCCTACATAGAATATAGTCCACCTGTGTGCACCTTCCTCCACTCTTATAGGTCACCCTATGATCCTCCTTCTTCTTAAAATACGTATTCACCACTGCCATTTCCATCCTTTTAGCAAAATCTACCACCATCTGCCCTTCCACATTTCTCTCCTTTAGGCCAAACCTACCCATCACCTCCTCATCACCTCTGTTCCCTTCACCTACATGTCCATTAAAGTCTGCCCCAATCACCAATCGTTAATTTCTAGGTACACCATCTACCACTTCATCTAATTCACTCCAGAATCTTTCCTTCTCCTCCATCTCACAGCCGACTTGTGGAGCATAGGCACTGATGACATTTATCATCATCCCTTCAACTTCCACCTTCACGATCAACACCCTATCAGAAACTCTCTTCACCTCCACTACATTCTTACTGTACTCTTCCTTCAGAATCACCCCTACACCATTTCTCTTTCCATCCACACCATAATAGAACAGTTTAAACCCACCTCCAATGTTTCTGGCCTTACTCCCTTTCCACTTGGTCTCCTGAACACACAACATATC
>JAAIIK010000068.1:3566250-3576335 GCA_014706435.1 Silurus glanis | reverse complement strand
TCCATCCATCCATCCATCCATCCATCCATCCATCCATCCATCCATCCTGCCACCCATCTGCTTAATGAACCATTTATCCATTGTCATCCATCATCCATCTATCTATCCATCCATCCGTTCATCTTTTCATTTTGCCACTCATCTAGTTATTGTTCCATCCACCAATCTATGCATTAATCCACCCATTCATCTGTCTGTCCATCCATCCATCCATCCATGCAATCTGTCACCCATCCATCCATCTATTCATGCAATTGGTCACCCATTCCCTCTAACCCCTCAACCATCTATTCATCTATCCATCTATTCATATATCCATCAATTCAATCTACTAGTATATCTATCCGTCCGTCCGTTCGTCTGTCCGTCCATAATAAAATGTATTGCATATTTTAACAATTTATATACAGTATAATACACTCAATATTAACACATGGCTAATGTTTTTTTTTTTTTTTTTTTTTTTTTTTTTGCTTTTGTTATTCATTTTGTCATTAATGTACAATATATTTGTACATTTAATAACATCCAGTTAATTTAAATACAGATGAACCAAAATCTGCTCCCCCCTTCATCAAGCTGATTAGGAAGAGGCTATAATCAGCCATCTAACAGCCCGAGTAACGATGGTGAGACGTAACGTAAATAACAAACCTGTCATCAGGTCGGCTATTTGTACTTGCAAATCAACACACCTTTTTTAATTACGCAGTGAAGTTGTGAGCTGTAAATGATATTGTAGCATGTAGTTTAATGAAGTATATGTACATATACAGCCTCCTGCATTTAGCACGTGTATCAGCATGTATCAGTTTATATCCCAGATATTTATTCTTCTCTTTCTCTTGCTCCTTAGACGGCGATGGATCAGCTTCACATGCACTTCACCCAGGCCATACACAATACCGTGTTCCAGGTGGTGCTGGGATACGTGGAGCTGTGCGCTGGCAACGCTGACACCAAATTCCAGAAGATGCAGTATAAAGATCTGTGCACGGTAAGCACCACCAGCCCTTTCCTCCTCCTCCTACGTCTCCTCCTACTCCTCTCTCGCACCTGAAAAAAAGTGATTTTTTTTCGATTAGCCGCTTTGCGCCGCAGAGCTCCGGGTGAAAGTAATCTCCTAAACGACTTCAGCTGTAGTTAAGCGCCTTCATGAATAACTCGCCCCACTTTTGTGCTTCAGACAAGCAGGAAATGATTTTCCTGCTTACCATGAGGCCCCATCCGTCTGCATTTTGGAGCACGGTGAGACACGGGAACGGCGGCCCGGCGCGCCGTGGAAGGTGACGAGAAATGCTGGCTCATTCATGGCCATGTCACAAAGCAATTAATCAGAGTTAATGCACGGGAATAGAGCGGTTAGAAAGGACATCGTAGGTTTTTTTTTTCCGTCTCTTAGCTCCTTACCCCTCGCTCTGAAAGCCTCGGTTGCAATCGGCCCGAAACGAAGCGCCGCATTCTCAATCAAAGGAGCCGCGATCTCGATCCGTCCATTTTTATCGCTTTGTCTTTGCAGGACGCGCGCGATTAATCGATCCGAAGCAAAGTGTGATCGGGACTACCGTGGAACGCAGAAAGCATCGATTCTCACATTTAGAGCTGCGTGAAGCAGTGTGTTAGTGTGTTCTACGAGCTCACTTTCGATGTATAACGAGTCTTTTCAGAATCAGAATACTTTATTATTCCTACAGGGAAATTGTTTTGTTGCAGTTGCTCACAGTGAAATTAAGGTGAAGATGAAAGTACAATACGATGAAAGAAATTTAAATAAAACACAGGGTGGCATCAAAACGTTTCGAGACTAATGATGCTATTCTGACTACGTGCATTAGCACTACGATTTCATCACGGACAGCAATTTTTTTCCCTTCCTGATTTTTTCTTTTTTTATGCTTTGTGTGTTTTTTGTCTCGAGTAGTCTTGTTCAGACTTGTCTGTCTGTCTGTCTGTCTGTCTGTCTGTCTTTTTTCTTTTTGCTGTCTGTCTATCTTCTTTCTTTCTTTCTTTCTTTCTTTCTTTCTTTCTTTCTCTGTCTGTCTTTTTTCTTTCTGTCTGTCTGTCTTTTTTCTTTCTGTCTGTCTGTCTGTCTGTCTTTCTTTCTTTCTATCTTTCTTTCTTTCTTTCTCTGTCTGTCTGTCTGTCTGTCTGTCTGTCTTTTTTCTTTCTTTCTTTCTTTCTTTCTTTCTTTCTTTCTTTCTTTCTTTTTTCTTTCTTTTCCCTTCCTTACTTTTTCTGTTTTTCTGTTTTCTGTTTTTCTGTCTGGAGTAGTCTTGTTCAGACTTTTCTGTCTGTCTGTCTTTTTTTCTTTCTGCTGTCTGTCTGTCTGTCTGTCTGTCTGTCTGTCTGTCTGTCTTTCTTTCTTTCTTTCTTTCTTTCTTACTGTCTGTCAGTTTGTATAATGAGTAAAATGCATTAACTTTGTAATATCATCACACGTATTCCATAATGCAACACAGTTATATGTAATGTGTGATAAAGTTGCAATTCTGTAGTAAGTAACTACAGAGAGGCTTAACATTACAATCACAGCTCTGCGTGTGTGTGTGTGTGTGTGTGTGTGTGTGTGTGTGTGTGTGTGTAATATGGGTCATGTTTGCTTCCTATTTCATTTAGCCGACTCCCCCCCTCCTGCGTTCTTTCCTCAGCCTGTGATCTGAGGCAAACATCTGCTCAGTGTACTCTGTATTCCACACAGCCACTGCTTCGCCTCAGATACTCTTTAGTCTTTCACAATGTTGTAATTGAAAGCTCACCCTCAGTAGGCTGGTCTGTTATTGATTATTTTTTCCCCCGATGATGATTTAATCACGCAGAGATGAGCTGTAAAGCAGATCGGCTGTAGAAGTCGCTTTGTCCGTTCGAATGGCACGCTCGAGCCGCGTCAGGTTTCGGCTCCGTGGAATTGAAGGACGCATGAAGGCTTTTAATCGGGAATAGAAGCTTTTTACGGAGCATTTTACATCACATTTATGAATTCCTTTTATTCCCTCTTCCTTTTTTTTAACAGGCCATAAACTGGCTCATAAAACCTGATAACTAAAATTAATTTAAATAGTTTTACGGTTGTTGCCTTTTAAGTGAAACCAATCAATCAAAAAGATTGACCAAAAATATAACTTTGTATCGAAAAATCATTGCCATTGCCATAATATATGAATGAAATGCAACGGGAAAGTGCTATTTCAAAGCCTCTGGCTTGCTGATCGGAAGGTTCTGGGTTCAAGCCCCATTATCGCCAAGCTGCCACTCCTGGGGCCCCTGAGCAAGGCCCCTAAACATCTGCGCTTCAGAGGCACTGTATAATCACCTTTTTATTTCTTTTTTTTCTTTTTCTCCCATTACCAGTGTTCATCGCATACAGATTTTACTATGTTAAGATCTCTCATACAGTCACAAACAGTAATTTCGATGCCACAAACAAATAGAATCATCATTTTTCCTTAAAAAAAAACCCTGCTGAAAAATTGCATTCATTCCTGTTTCTTGGTGCTTTTTTTCCCCACCAGGCAACCCAGACACTGTCACACAAACTAATATAGACTTAGAGACAATTAGTGGTGGTTAATTTAATGATTTAGCCATGAGTCCAAGTCATAACGCTCATTGATCGAAGCCTCGCATGTTCCCTACCACGTTCCGCTGGAGGAGATCGACGTTCCACAATCTGTAAAAATCATTTGGAAAAGAAAGAAGCAGACGCGAGCGTGCAGTTTGAACGGGATCTAATTTCCATCCATGATCATGCGCTATTACCGTTTGTGTAACGATTATGTGCTATGAGGGGGCAATGAGGCAATCGGTGCATAAATCACTGAGATAGAAGCGGAGGGAGGGGAGGTTATGATTATGCTAATAAGCCCGTGCATACTACAATACACCTTATTTTCATTTTCAACTCCTTGTTGAATGTCCATGTAGCAGCACGAGATGCAGAAATCGTGCTGATAGAAGTCAAGAGCTTCAGGGAATATTCACGTTTACATTCATGGCATTTTGGTAGACGCCCTTATCCCCTGATTATGCGTGTCGCGGTTGTTTTACACAGACTCGGAACCTGTGTGGAAAAACCACGTTGTGGCAAATTAATATATAAAAAAAAGTGACAAATGTTCGGCTACAAATTCTGCAAGGGAATGAGCCGATACGAGATCCGATACAGATTCCAGGTGAACAGGAGACTTTCGAAATCGCAGATTTTATGGCCCGTGTCTCAAGCAATGGCTCTTATCAACGGCAGTAATCGGTTTAACACGTTTACCTGGCAGAATTTATATTATGTGCGGTTTATATAAAGGTTTGTCCCACCCCTCTCAAACCCATTACAAATATAAGGTGTTTTTATGGAGCATTTTTCTTTCGGATTGGAGTTTTAAACCGATTACATGCTCCATGTAAACACACCTAATGTGACTTTTAACGTGGTATAGTTGTTGAAACCAGAGGGGCTGGTCTAATATTTTAGAAACTGCTAAGAAATCTCCTTTTTTCCACACACAACAGTTGCTAGAGTTTCTACAGAGTGGCGCGAAAAACAAAAAACATCCTGTGTAGAGTGTCGGCAGACTAATGAGAGATTTTAAGTTTATTTCTATTTTCACAATGGACATTAAGAATTATAAAACAATAAATTTGAATATAAGTGAATGATGTGTATTAATCCCCGATGAGCAGCCTGGGGCGACTGTGGCAAAAAAAAATAACTACCTTAGAGGTTATGAGGAAGAAACCCTGAAAGAAACCAGATTTAAAAGGGGAACCTATCCTCATTTGGGTGATATCAAGAGTGTGATTATAAATCTTTAAACAATACAGAACACTGGAGAGTGAAAACTACCATGAGCACTGGAGTGTGTGATTATGAGTAACGTCCTTTCCACAGTCTTATACAGTCAGTTGACGTTGTGGAACCAGGAGCTCCTAAGGAACTCATAAAATAGCTCAATATCTGAGATCATCATAGATCCAACACCAATTCCTCCATGCCAGAGTCTTTAAATGTTCAAAGAAGTCCAAACTCTACATGAAGTGGGATCCAAAGGGCACTGGTACATCTTTAGATGTTTGCGGGGTCGGATCTGAGAAAAATCACCAGACTGTAGTAGCTCAAATAAGTGCTTCTTACTGTGGTGAGGAGAAAACGCATCTCAGAATACGAAACACTATAAACTAAGGATGCGCATCTCCATAACTGAATCCGCTGCGATTCGCATCTCGATGCAGCGCGATTCGATTCAACACAATGCGATTCAATGGAAAAAATATGATGGAGTTCACTTTTATTTCTTTGGCTCGAACAGACAGCAAATCATCAATTTACTTAAGTGCCTTCTGACTTCTAACACATGACCCTTTCACAAACATGCCTTTGTAGTATAAAATAGCGCTCTTTTCCTGTTCTGTCTAAAGGAAGATGCAGCTCTACCTCTGCCATGTTAATCTTTATTCTATGCAAGTTCTACATATCAAATATCGGTCACAAATTATTGGTCGGTTTCTGAATAATAAAAGTAGAGCACATCTAATAAAAATTATATATTAATAAATTGGCTTCTACAGATGCAAATGTGTTCAAAACTATGCATACAAATGCCAACTTGTATCTGATGCACACCGTTTTTAAAACGACGCATCACAGCGGTAGATATTATGCTGATGCACCGATGCAACTCTTACCATCCCTAATATAAACCTTGAGGTGGATGGGATCCTGTTAAACAAGAACAAGAATCCGAGGCTATCATGAGCACTGAATCAAATGTGGACAGAAAAAAGACCAGGTACGTTTTTTTCCCTTCTAATCATCAGCTGTTTGGGCGAACTTGGGTGAAGCATCTCAACATGCACAAGCGTTATAAAGCACTGTTATTTGAGTTACTGTAGCTTTCTTGGCAGCTTGAAACCACTTTTTCATTTCTTTCAAACCTTATCCTCTTATTCGCCTGCAGATTCTCCACACGTGGGATGATTTTTGTTGTTCGCAGCATTCGGTGTAATGTAATGTGTGTAAATCACATTATAGCAGCAATTTCTGATATGTTCAAACCAACCCACTATGCTAAAGTAAGAGTCACAGAGATCACATTTTTTCTCACTGAAGATTTAGAAATGCTCAAACCGGCCCATCTGGTAACAATAACCATTTCAGGATAAAAGTCACAGGAGAACATGTCTTCATTCTGGTGTTTGATGTAAATATTACCCGAAGCTCTTGACCTGTCTCTGCATTGTGCTACTGCTAGAGATTGGATAACTGCCTAAATGTGCAGGTTGACAGATATTCCTAATAAAGTGGACAGTGTGTGTTTGTGTGTGTATATACCTAAAATTCCCAGAAGCATTGTTTCTTAGACAAGATATTTTAAAATGTCTTCATTTAATTGTTTTGTCGTTTTATTCAGAGCCATCATGTGTATTGATTCAACAGACCTGTGGTTTCTTGAGAAGTGGGTAAGAAAAGTAGGAAAGATCTTTTCCTACAGGATGTACTGGGAGTCTGTCACCTCAGGTTATTCTCACTGATCGTTTTACAGAAGATAAAATCTTAAAATAACCTTTCCAGATGTGTGCCTGCACAATCGACAAAGAATTACTGGCATAACACATTTCAAGGGATACAAAATGTAAAAGAATGTAAAACTAATCCAGTTTGAATAATCCTGAAGGCAAAACCTTAGATCGATATATGAAAACTGACACACGAGACAAACAGGAGCTCTAAAAAAGTCAACCTGCCGAAGTCATGTGAACAAACTGAACATATTTTGATCAGCGGTCCCCAAACTATGGCCCACTGGCCGAATACGTCTTGCCCCCACATTTGGAACGCCCCTCTGAACAATGACGGAGACAGATTTAGAAAATGTAATTTTAAATCTTGTACTCATATCATACCTGTATAATAAATAGAATAATAAAGATTGGCTTTCAAAATAAAATTTCCATTAGTTATTAATGGAGGTCGAATCACTGATAGCGGATTGCTAGAACTATTGTCTGTTGACAAAGATCCATACCGATCGTTTTTCAGGCTTCTGGGCCGCTGTCATCACAAGAGCGCTGTCTGTTTATACACGGGAGACTGCGCGCTGCACGGAGAGCACCCTATTTATTACTTGTAATTTATATAATTATATCCTTTTTTCTTCTTGCACTGAATGTTGCACATGTGCATTTTGTGTTGTTAGTTTAGAGTTATGTGTAATTCTGTGTTCCTTTTGTTCATTTATGTTGTTTGCTGTAGCACCTTGGTACTGCGGAAACTTTATTTCGTTTCACTGTCTACTGAACTGTATATGGTTGGAATGACAAAGCCTACTTGACTTCTTCTTCTTCTTTCGGCTGCTCCCATTAGGGGTCGCCACAGCGGATCATCCGTCTCCATACCACCCTGTCCTCTACATCTGCCTCTTTCACACCAACTACCTGCATGTCCTCCCTCACCACATCCATAAACCTCCTCCTTGGCCTTCCTCTTTTCCTCCTTCCTGGTGGCTCCATCCTCAGCATTCTCCTACCAATATAACTCATGTCCCTCCTCTGCACATGTCCAAACCATCTCAATCTCGCCTCCCTCACCTTGTCACCAAAACGTCCAACATGCGCTGTCCCTCTAATAAACTCATTTCTAATCTTGTCCATCCTCGTCACTCCCAACGAAAACCTTAACATCTTCAGCTCTGCTACCTCCAGCTCCACCTCCTGTCTTTTACTCAATGCCACTGTCTCTAATCCATACAACATCGCAGGTCTCACCACAGTCCTATAAACTTTCCCTTTCATTCTTGCAGATACCCTACTATCACAAATCACTCCTGTCACTCTTCTCCACCCACTCCACCCTGCCTGCACTCTTTTCTTTACTTCCCTAACACACTCTCCATTACTCTGCACTGTTGACCCCAGGTACCTGAACTCCTCCACCTTCTCCACCTCTTCTCCCTGTAACCGCACCGCACCACTCCACTGCCCTCCCTCTCATTCACACATATACTCTGTCTTACTCCTACTGACTTTCATTCCTCTTCTCTCCAGCGCATACCTCCACCTCTCCAGGCTCTTCTCAACCTACTCACTACTCTCACCACAAATAACAATATCATCCGCAAACATCATAGTCCATGGAGACTCCTGTCTGACCTCGTCCGTCAACCTGTCCATCACCACTGCAAACAGGAAAGAACTCAGGGCCGATCCTTGATGCAGTCCAACCTTCACCTTGAACCAGTCTGTCGTTCCTACTGCACACTTCACTGCTGTCACACTGTCATCATACATGTCCTGCACCACCCTCACATACTTCTCTGACACACCTGACTTCCTCATACAATACCACAGCTCCTCTCTCGGCACCCTGTCGTACGCTTTCTCTAAATCCACAAATACACAATGCAATTCCTTCTGTTCTTCTCTATACTTCTCCATCAACATTCTCAAAGCAAATAATGCGTCTGTGGTGCTCTTCCTCGGCATGAAACCATACTGTTGCTCACAGATGGTCACCTCTCAGCCTGGCTTCCACTACTCTTTCCCATAACTTCATGGTGTGACTGATCAACTTAATTCCCCTGTAGTTACTGCAGGTCGGTCTGCACATCTCCCTTATGCTTAAAGATCGGTACCAGCACACTCCTTCTCCATTCCTCAGGCATCCTCTCACCTTCCAGAATCTTGTTAAACAATCTGGTTAAAAACTCCACTTCCATCTCTCCTAAACATCTCCATGCTTCTACCGGTATGTCATCTGGTCCAACCGACTTTCCACTCTTCATCCTCTTAATCGCTGCTCTCACGTCCTCCTTACTAATCCTATCTACATCCTGCTTTACCAACTCCATATCATCCAACCTTCTCTCTCTCTGGTTTTCCTCATTCATCAGCTGCTCAAAATACTCCCTCCACCTTCTCAACACACTCTCCTCACTAGTCAACACATTTCCATCTCCATCCTTTATTGCTCTAACTTGCAACACATCCTTCCCAGCTCGGTCCCTCTGTCTGGCCAATCGGTACAAATCCTTTTCTCCTTCCTTAGTGTTCAACCTCTCATACAGCTCTTCATATGCCTTTTCCTTGGCTTTCGCCACATCCCTCTTTACCTGCTGCCGCATCTCCTTGTACTCTCGCCTACTTTTCTCATCACTCTGTCTATCCCACTTCTGTTTTGCCAACCTCTTTCCCCTTATGCTCTCCTGCACTTCCTCATTCCACCACCACGTCTCTTTGTCTTCCTTTCTATTCCCAGATGTCACACCAAGTACTTTTCTAGCTGCCTCCCTTATCACTCCTGCAGTAGTTACCCAATCATTCAGCACCTCTTCACCACCACCGAGCCCCTGTCTGACCTCTTCCCTGAACCTCACACTACACTCTTCCTCCTTCAGTTTCCACCATCTTATTCTTCTTTCAGTCCTTACTCTCCTCCTCTTCTTCTTCACCTCCAAAACCATCCTACAGACCACCATCTGATGCTGTCTAGCTACACTGTCCCCTGCCAACACCTTACAGTCTTAAATCACCTTCAGGTTGCATCTCCTGCATAGAACATAGTCCACCTGTGTGCACCTTCCTCCACTCTTATAGGTCACCCTATGATTCTCCTTCTTCTTTAAATACGTATTCACCACTGCCATTTCCATCCTTTTAGCAAAATCTACCACCATCTGCCCTTCCACATTCCTCTCCTTAAGGCCATACCTACCCATCACCTCCTCATCACCTCTGTTCCCTTCACCTACATGTCCATTAAAGTCTGCCCCAATCACCAATCGTTAATTTCTAGGTACACCATCTACCACTTCATCTAACTCACTCCAGAATCTTTCCTTCTCCTCCATTTCACAGCCGACTTGTGGAGCATAGGCACTGATGACATTTATCATCATCCCTTCAACTTCCAGCTTCACGTTCATCACCCTATAAGAAACTCTCTTCACCTCCACTACACTCTTACTGTACTCTTCCTTCAGAATCACCCCTACACCATTTCTCTTTCCATCCATACCATGATAGAACAGTTTAAACCCACCTCCAATGTTCCTGGCCTTACTCCCTTTCCACTTGGTCTCCTGAACACACAACATATC
>JAAIIK010000068.1:3529898-3556250 GCA_014706435.1 Silurus glanis | reverse complement strand
AAGTTCGCAAGGTTCAAGGGGGCCGAATACTTTCGCAAGGCACTGTATATATGTAATACAATGGCAAGAAGGGCTGCTGCATGTTTTCTGGCCCTTTGTTATCCGTGTGTCTGTCAGTGAGTTGTGCATCAGGGAAATTCCCCCGAAGAGTTGAAGTGGCAGGCAGCTGTTTCAATCTGCTTGATGCTCTGCTTTCTCTCTCACCAGCACATCACTCCAGACAGCTACATCCCCTGCCTGACTGACCTGTGCAAAGCATTGTGGGAGGTGATGCTCAGTTACTACCGAACCATGCAATGGCACGAGGAGCATGACAAAGACGAGGTGAAGGATGCTGACACAGGTAACTTTTTTATACCTTATTTTGCCTCCCTCTTGTGCAAGTTTTCTAAGCGCTTTTTACTCTTGTGAGTGCATGGATTTTACTTAATTTGTACCAAATCCTGATTATCGTAATATGACATACAGACAAATGTATTTACTGGAAGAAAGAAATTTCTTTAAATAAATAAAAATGGGAGCTGTCAATCCTAATGGGGTTTGCAGTTCTATTTAGTAAAAACACATGGGATTTTTGACTGAAAACCCTAGGCATTTATTTTTTTTGTGCATTTACATTTTTGGCTTTTAAATATTCGACTAAATTTCCAACTTCACATTTATGGCATTTGGCAGACGCCCTTATCCAGAGCAACTTAGATTTATCTCATTCATACAATAAAAACAATTGAGAGTTAAGGTCTTTGTTCAAGGGCCAGACAGTGGAAGCTCAGTGGTGATGAGATTTGAACTCACAACCATCTGAACACTTTAACCACTAAGCTACCACCTCCCCAGTTACTATAAAATGACCATGAACTTGCACAGTAATGCAGAGCTTCCAAAGTTCCTGTCACTTCTGGAATATGTCCTGGAAGTCTTCTTTTCAAAGCATGTCAAGCACCTTCTGCTATTCAGGCTTCATCTTCGGAAACCACAACATGCTGTTTTGAGGAAATGGCGCGTTACAAAACAAGTCTTGAAACTTTTTCATACCGCCATGACATACAAAAGTGCTCTCTATTAATGTCTACATCAAAACTGGTTCAATAGGTTGCAAATTTATAATACCATCAGCCCAAGATTCCTTTGGGAGGAATTATAGCACACTTTTTTATTTAATGCAGAAAGACAAAAAAACAAACAGGAAAAATAAGTTTGTGTTTCAGGCAGACGAAGGTCTTTACCCGTCGTTTGAAGATAGCCAGTGTCTCAGCTCTTTGGACTTCTAGGGAACGTTCATTCTACCACCTTGTGCCAGAACAGAAAAAAGTCCTGATGTTTACCTACCACTTACCCTGAGAGATGGTGGGACCAGTCAAGCAGTGGTAGAAGATCTGAAGGAGTGCGGTCCACAGGAATGATTATAAAAACCCTGTGCTCATAGTTTTCACTACTAGCATTAAAAGTTTATCTGAAGTTCTTTCCATGTGTGGAGTTATTTCCTCTGAAGCAGGAGGTCAGGATGGGGAGATATAGTTTGGCTCCGCCCTATTTTTAATGATGCAGTAAGGTTTAGCATGCCTCGCATCCCGGGGTTAAGCCACATCTGACAGAGCAGTCGTTGTAATGTTGCATTGTATTCACTTAATTTAATGTAGGAACACTGAATATGTCGCTTGGTGGAACAGATTTATAACTCGCTGATTTCTTCTGCGAGGTAGTGTTTATAATGTTTGAAGGGGAGGGGTACAGCAGATCTGCTGAGAAGCTGAACTCTAGACGATGTCATACTTTACCCCTGGCTCAATAAAAGGCAGTTTTGCGATTGTTTAATTTGATTTATTCCCTGTCTTTGCTTCGGAGTAATCTCGGAACTGTATTATTGTTAATAATTTTACAACTAAATCGTGTTTTCTTTAATGAAATGTTTTTGGCCGAGTACTATTTTGCCGAAAGCAAAATACGACGTTGCCATGTTTGCACGAATTCTAACCTCGAGCCTATTTTCGTGACGTTCCAACGCGAGAGTTTAATAGCTGTTTAAGTGATTTTATCCTGGCAATGCCAACGACAAAGTGGACTCTTACACACATCTGGCGCGTCTCATTGAAATGCAGCCGTTTCCAGCTCTTTAATTCTGTCAGCACAGCTGCCCTCGTTCTTCTCTTGTCCTTTTTAAAAAGAAATAAAGCTGCAGGGCGATCTGTACCTCAGCTGCCGGCTACTTTATCGTTGATCCTAAATCAAAGTGATCAAAAGGCGATAGAGTTTCACCCACTACCCTTGCAGCTGATGGATTAATAGGTGTTAGCCTTTTTACTGTAGAAGGCATTGCTTCTTTTATAAAGGAAGTGTAGGGTGCCCAGGGTGACCAGAGTGAGGGAGCCCAGGTAGGTAATTGCTGGGGATGTTCATTGGCATGCTTGTGTACAATGTTTTAGAGCACCAACACTTTCTTCTGGCTTTGATGTTTGAGGTCATTGAACAGACCTGAAATAGATTGGTGTATGTAGTTGGTCAAGTCTGACATTGGGAATTCATTGAATCGAACTAAAGCACCCTTGTGAGCCACTCTAATGAATGGATAGCAGTATGCATTAATAAAGCACTATGTTTCTCTTGATTGTTATTAACTCCGACAGATCTGCCGTCTTGCACCTTTAATAGAAGACAAATGCTTTGCCTGAGAACATAACTGCAAATCAGTTTCTTTTCATTTATATTTCAAGCTGAGTTCCTCACTTGGTGCTTACTCAAAGCTATATGAACTCCTCTAAGAAGAAATCCAACTATCTGTAGTTACCTGGCAGACCAGTAGGTTTAACAGCTGGATCATATGACTACTCCATATCGAGTCTTGCAGGTTTTCATTTGGTACATTTCAAAGTGCTGCACTCCTGCTGCACTTTACACACTGGCTGTGGTGCAATCTGTGGTACTAATTAGTATTCACACCAATGTTCATAAATGACCAACTCAGGAGCATGTAAATATCTGGCAACCATCTAATCTGTAAGAGAAAAAAATCCTAGCACAACACACAGATAATTTACATTCAGACAAAGCAAAGAGAATATAAAGATGTTTGCCAGAATTATATATTCAGTTCAGTTTTATTGCACAGAATGAACAGCTTATAGCCAAAACCTTTGCCAACAATCTTAGTGACAAACAGTACCGAATCATGAAAATATGCTAAAGGAAATAAATATGAATATGTTCATTAATAAATATAGTTATGTAATAAATGAATTATACATTCTAATTGTAACATAGCGCTCTCTGTGCAGCACGCAGTCTCATGTGTAAAAATAAACAGCACATGGTGGAAAAACTACCACCATGCTGGAAAGCTGGAAAAACTACCTGTTTGGATTTTTGCCGATAACTGAGAGTTCCAGCAATTCAGTGGCGGGCGGTCAGGGCCAGTAAAGCCTTCTCTGCTGGCCTAAACACTATCAGAAGCACTGACCTACATTTACAACCTAAATTCCAATATTTGTTCTATAAAATTTTATTAATTTATGCCCAACAGTTTATTATCTTCATTTCGTAGCGTTTCTCTTGGCTGCACTGCTTCCAGTAAGTGTATGTGGATGTTAGATTTTTTTGTCCAATCAGATTTCAGCCTCTATGTGCTGCCATGTCAATCTAATCTGCCCAGGGCCTGCAACGTCTGTACTGCTGGCCCTTTTACCATCGTCTCCTTAAGAAATAGCTCTGTTTCTTTAACCAATCAAATTTCATATTCGCCTCACAGGGCAGCTAGCTGGCCCAGAATAGTGTCAGCATTTTTCTGTCCTCTGATTGGTTGGTCAGAAGGAAACTGTTACAGCCAAGTTCGACTGGCAAAACATGTGTGTAGCGCTGCACACATGAATACATCTGAGTTAGACTTTTTTTTTTATGCCTAAGCCGCAGGTGTCTACACTGAAACTAATGAACTTTACACAGGCTTTAACGAAAGACAGTGTCTGTTACACGGTGTAACGGGTGAAATATGTTGTGGCTCCTTTAGGAGCATAGCGGTATTTTGGGAATAGCACGTCACTGCATTTTTCCGGTATTACTGCATGTGTGCAAGACCGAGGAATATGTCCTTATTTTTTTCTGATGCTCATTTCTAAGTTTCTTTGACTAACCCGTAACGCTGTTGCCAAGAAAAATAAAAAAGCACCAGTTTTGGAAACCTGTCTGTGCTTCTATGATTTCTGTTGCAACTGGAGTTAGTGAGCTATCCCTTGACCCTGATATAACACGTTACAACGGCTTGTATCTAAACAGTAGCCGACCAAGAAAGTCATTGTTCACTGTCTTCCTCCTTCCTTTCACAACTATTTCTCTCAAGAGTTTTTCTTTTGGCATCGTCGTGCATTTAAAAATCACCATCGGTGGAAGTTTTTTCTCCCGATGACGTGCAGCTCAGAACACAGGTGAGGTGCGTTTTTTTCTCCTGATGCCGTGCAGCTCAGAACACAGGTGAGGTGCGTTTTTTTTTCGTTTCCGTTCGGAAATTTAATTGGTCTAATGTTATGTCGCTTAGTTTTTTGGCTTGAAGTTTGTGAAACCGGGAAAAACCCAGGAAAAATCCATAAATTAGCCGCTTCGTTGTTTAAGCCGCGGGGTTCAAAACGTGGGAAAAAAGTAGCAGCTTATAGTCCGAAAGATACGGTACTTAAAAATCCATTTAGAAGAAAAGCTAGACGGCTAGAAGAGGTCGGCCAACCCCGAAGCTAGCTAGCGTGTTTCAACTTTGTTCAACTTTGTTTGTTCAACTTTGTTCTCCACTTCCAGACCAGTGAATACGGTACCACTTTTTTAAAACATTTATTATGTTTTTGTCATGTTATTAGACAAATATTGATTCCGAACTGCTCCAAATGATGTAGGTGGCACAGTTGCAGTTGTAGAGGTTTGGAGTTGTCTTAACTGGGTTTCTTTAGTAAAATGATATTCACCCTCCATATGTGAAATTCCTCTCTCTCTCTGTAATGCTTTGCGTTGTTATATAGCGTTTTTGTATTGTATTGATAATTTCTATAATTGCAATGTGATAGTGGTGGTATTAAGAGGTGGATTAAGTCAGGAATAGTCCCCACTGAAGGCCCAGCTATCAAATGCACGGCCTGCAACTGCAGCAATCAAAGTTATATTTAAAATTTCATTTTCAAAATATGTCTCTGGCATTGTTCAAAAGGCCATTCCGAATGGGGGACAGGATGTATTCGACCATCAGGCTGTAGTTTGAGGACCTCTGGGTTACACAAACCTTCAGTTTGGCAAACGTTCTTGCATTGTGAGCTCTTGCCCCTCTATAGCCATGCTAATATTATGTCCGTTTACTTTTACGGCCCAGCAGTGGCAGCTTGGTCTTGCTGGAATTTGACCTAATGATCTTCTGTTCAGAAATCCAATGTCCTCCCCAATGAGCGAGCAAACCACCTGTGCCACTAAAACACCTCTCACCCCTAGAGACATGGACTTCACCAGACCTCTGACCTACCACAGGTTTGCTGGCACCAGAATGTTAACCCCAGATCTTTTAAATCCTGTATATTGCCTGTTGGGGACTCTATAAATCAAATTGTTTGTTCAGAACACACTCCAGTGCTCATGTAGTTTGTAATGTTTTATAATTGATTTATAATCACACTCTTGATGTCACCCAAATGAGGATGGGTTCTCCTTTTGAGTCTGGTTCCTCTCAAGGTTTCTTCCTCATACCTTGCCACAGGTGATAAATACACGCAAATTTAAATATAAGTGAACTTTGTTGAACTTTTTCAAATATAAAATTCTGTAAAGCTGCTTTGAGACAATGTCATTGACATGGTTAAAAGAGCTATAGAAATAATACCGAATTGAATCGAATCCCACAGACGCTCGATTGGATTGAGAAATCGCAGGTCAAGTCAACACCTTGAACTCATGTTGCTCGAACCGACTTTTGCTATTTAATAAATACTGCATTACACACAAGACCTGTTTTTTTCTGGAGATTCCTGACCCAGGCGTCTCGCCTTCACCCGATTTTCACTTCCTGCCTGGTACAGAATATTTCACTACTCAAAGGTGCCCTGGATCCGTGTACCTTCTGGTTATTTAATTATCATTCAGCAAGAGAATTTGAAATATAAAAATGGACCGTTATTTTCATTTTCTTCTAATTTTCCAGAAACAAACTACAGAAAAACGTACTTTACAGCTTCTTCTAGCATGCATGGAAAAGAGAAATCAAAGGGAAACTAAAACGGAAATTATATATGTCTAATTGCAAAACTAGAGAAGCAAAACCTCACAGTAGTTTCAGATCAGAAGTGGGCCGAGCTCATACGGCTTATAGAGGTTGTTGCCTACCTTATACAAGCAATTTTCTTTTATTGGATATAAGCTATTTTACATAGATTTCTGCTGTATCAATATCTCCAATATTTAACAGATTATTAAAATCATTTGTTAACGAATGTATATGAGCAAGTCAAAGATGTGAGAGAAAGAATCAGCCAGAACCATGAGGTTCTGCAAGTAGACAAAAAAAAAAATCAAGCCTTCTTCCGTAGTTTCCCTTCGATTTTCTTTTAACGCGCATCTGCGGAGAAAAGGGAATATGACTTTTTTTTTTCCAGTGGTTCGGTTCTGGAGTATTAGAAGAAAATTAAAATAACGGGCCTTTTTCATTTTCGAAGGACAATATGAAAAAGGACCATTTTAGTTTTTATCTTTTTTTTTTTTGTAATACTCCAGAACCAAACTGAAAAAAACAGAAGAATTACGACTTTTTGTTTAAGCAGGGGAACCAGACTACTGTAGCAGGAAAATCAAGCAGGTTTGTCACAATGGAACCTCACCTTAATATGATGTTAGAGTACTTGGTGTGTAAATATGTGGAAACAGTGGGGGTTTTCAGCAAAAAAAAAAAAAAAAAAAAGTATGTTGTGCTGAACGCTGCTCTATAGGCCGTATAAGCCCCGCCCACTTCTGATCTAAAACTACTGTTATGTATTGCTTCTGCAGTTCTTCAATAAGATGTAAATAATCAAGCAATTTTCTGTTTTGCGTTTTCGCTCATTTTTTTTTTTTTTGCGCATCGACGAAGAAACTGGAAAATGAAAATTAAATGACCTGAAGGTACATGGACCCCACTGTAACTTTACAATCAATGTTTACTAAACCTGGCAGTTTAGTAAACCCCCCCACCAAATGTTTGAAAGCTTTAGTTTTCCTGTGTTCAGCTCACAGAATCCTGCTTCAGCATCGAGCGTTGAGTAAAACTCCTTCACACTCATTAGCGCAAAAACCAGTGACTCAAAGCTCTGACGGGCTGTGATTCTGAGTGTCCCCTCGTACCTCAATACCATGGCAACCTCATCACGGATATTAGTGACTTGATTTCACAGTACTTTTTGCAATGTGTACGTTTTTAACAGTCTGTCAGTTCTGTGTCATCGAATTTCCCCCTAGTAAAATTCAGTCCTTTGGCATTCTTTACTCAGGCTTTGCCCCCACAAACATGTTTGTAACGTCTAAAGTCCGTCTTAAGTTCTATGCATGTTTGCATTATGTACCAGCAGAATTACAGTACATTTCTTACTGTGTATATTAGTTAGGAATTGCAGGGGCACACGATTCTGTTTGAAAACATCAGAAGGTTTGGCAATTGTTCCTTGAATATGGCGCTGGGGGCATGTCCATGTACACAGCAAATAGAATGTTTATTTTTGTACAAATGTCAATGTGTTAACCACTCTATATGAGCAAGTAATGGATGTGAGGGAAAGATCAGCCAGAACCATGAGGTGCTTCCAATCTGAATATATTGTGGAGTTCAGATTTATCATTTCAGCCTGCTTGTGACTTTGTTTGAACTGTTATTAATTTACTGAACTGTGCTTCTTCACTACGACTGAAGAAATACGAGGTGGGTGCGGAAGTGAGATCGTGTATCAGGAGCTCACGTGTGAGGAGAGCTCGATGACTAGTTCCGCACGTGGTCAGAATTACAGACACGTTATAAGTGTAGCACCGGTTGCACAGCTCCCGATGTGCACAGGACAATGTCTTTTGGGACACTGACTTGAGAAGGTCGGCGTTCCCTGTGACTGTGAGACCACCTCGTACGTGCAGAGTAAACTCTTCACACTGAAATGTTGACATTGTCCACTATAGATGTCAGGACACTGTTAAGAAAGTCGGCCATTTTTAAGACGTTAGACATCACACCACTTGAAAAAATCAATGGACATCGATGCTCACCGAATTCCCGTACAGGAAATTACATCTTTTTTTTTTAAAAACCTCATGGTTTAAAATGTAAGTTGAATGTGTCAAGTCAAGTCAAGAGTCAAGAGGCTTTTATTGTCATTTCTACTATACACAGTGGTACACAGTACACAGTAAAAACGAGACAACGTTCCTCCGGAACCCTGGTGCTACACTAAACAACAACAAGCTACATAAAGTGCATCGAGTGCAACCTAGTGCAAACAGTGCAGACAAAAAACAATACAGACAGACAGTGCAGACAGAAAACACAAGACAACACAAGACAAGACACAAAACCTGAGATAGCGCCAACTAGTAAACCTACTGTATACTCTGAATATACAGTACTGTATGAGGAGAACTGTAAAAACTATACCCAGGAGTGAATATAAACAGTGTAGTGCAAA
Source organism: Silurus glanis (assembly GCA_014706435.1). Taxonomy (NCBI): domain Eukaryota; kingdom Metazoa; phylum Chordata; class Actinopteri; order Siluriformes; family Siluridae; genus Silurus; species Silurus glanis. Next base: position 3,547,599 of record JAAIIK010000068.1, on the reverse strand, counting down.
AAACAGCAGCAGTCAAGAGGTGCAAAAGACAGCATTTAAACAGTATAGTATAATAACAGTATAGTGTAATAAAAAACAGTCAAAGGTGCAAAAAACAGCATGTAAACGGTGTAGTATGGTAGAGTATAAATAATAATAAATAAATGATGGTGGAATGGGCTGTGGGACTTAAATTTTCTACCAAAAAAAAACAAGGCTCTCAAACATGGCCGCCCTGGAATTCAACTCCCAGAACAGATACACACTTTCTCGCTCTGGCTTTCTTCCAATTATTGATTGAGCAAAGAAGACCATGCTGGCCCTGATGGCCATCCACATTTACTTGGCTTTACTGAGCTTTTTTCTAAACAGGTGCATGACTCAGTACAAAATACACAAAGTGCAAAATTCAACACGAGTGCTGAATGAAAAGTTTGTGTCCCGGTTGATTGATTACATGTGAGGTGAGGGGAAAAAAAAGTAATTATGTAAATGTTTTTGGCCAGACTATTGATTGAAGGATGACAGGAAATGATGGTGTCTCTTCCTAATGACTGTTTTTTTTTTTTTTTTATTCCAAATCTAGCAGGAGGTAAAACAATTTTATGCTCCATCTCTTTGTGCTCATTCCTAACACCTCGTTCATTGTCAAAGAAAACACCGCAGCAGATGTTCCTCCAGTACGTCTTGGTTCTTTTGTAATCTGCCGACAGCGTGAAGGGTGTGGACGTACAGTGCCGAGCTGTCAGGCCGCGGCTTATCCGTTATAAGCTTGGGATTCTTGCTTGTCTCATGATTTAGATCTTCTGGCTCGGATAGTCGAGCAGAGCAGCAATAAGGTTTCGGAGGTAGTTTTCAGGCTGCCCTTTTATCAAATTCAACCTTCTCGAAAGTTTTGTTCTTAAGTAAGAAAATTGCAGCAAGCTTTATTGTTTTCTCATAAAAAAAAAAAAAGTACATTTCCGACTATAGAGTTTCCTTGATCTTCTCCTGACCTCAAGTACACAACGAGAAGAATCCTGACTAAAATATGGACTACAAATTCTTTTGTTTTCAGCCATACTAAAGGACTCAATGCATATTTAAATACATGTTCTCACATTGAGTCCAATGAATTGAGTCCATTTCGAGTAAAGTGGCTTTATTGCTATTTTAATGAATTACAGTTGGTACAGTACATAGTGACATGGGGAAAAAAAAAGAATTAATATTAAACCGGGTTTAGGTATTACTCTATTAATAAGGTTTGAATCAGACAATACAATATGGGCATTGCAGTTTTTTTGTTTTATTTTATTCCAATATTCGAACATACGAAAGGCCATGAATTATAATATTATTTTCTTTCTTGTTTTCTCATGATCTGGACCGAATTTCCTTGTCATAACATAAGTGGTTTTCTCGTGAACTTGTCATAACTAAAGTTGTCTTCTCGTGATCACGCGATCTCGATATAATAAATATTGTTTTCTCGCGATCAGTAATACATTTTTTCTGTGAGGCAGCGTCATCGCAGAATCATAGATGATCGCCTTACTTTGATCAGGGACTCGCTCGAACTGAAATAGCTCTGTGCGTGTTAGCGTTTGACAGGTTACAAGGCGCGAAAACGACTACCGTTATGTCGTGACAACGAGAAAACAACTTTTGTTATGCGAGAAAACGACGTCGTGATCACGAGAAATACGACGGAAAAAATATATATATATAATGCATTGCCTCATTTGTCGAAAAAAGTGTTTTGTGAGGAAAAAAATTATACATTTATCGAGAGCTCAAATTTTTTCCACATAGTGATAAATTCAACCGCTCATGCTTAATTGGTCCCCTCCTCTCCCCCCCACAATATTTCATGGTGAACAAAATTCTAATAGGAGCATACACTGAAATTAAAAAAAAAATAATAAAACACTACCCGAACTACACTATAAGGACAAAAGTATTGGGACACCTGACTAGACACCTGTCTAGGATGTGGTAGCATAACATTTGCTCGAACCTGTTCCAGAATGACGATACCCCTGTGCACAAAGCCCAACTCCATAAGGATATGCTTTACATTTGTTGGAGTGGAAGATCTCCTGCTGTAGAGATCTGACCTCAACCCTATTGAACACCTTTGGGATGAATTGGAACACTGACTGCACCCCAGGCCTCCTCACTATTAATATATCGGTCAGTTGTCCACAACCTTTTGTCCGTATATTCCTGTGACTTTAGACAATATCATTTTGTCCAGACATTGAAGCATGCTTTTTTTTGTGAAGTGATCCATATTTTATAGTTTAGTGTCCTGTATTTGGCAAGCGCTTGGTTTTCGGGTTTGTCTGGACACAAAATCGTAACGCTGACCCATTTTTGGTATGTATTTTTTGTCCCCACAGGATGTAATGGTATTTTTTTTGACCAGGATACACAGTATATGAGCTTGGGTTATTTCGATATTGTTGGTTTTTGCGAAATAAAATGTGACCTTATCATTCCAGACACTTGCGCATATGATCAAAGATTTAGACAGCACTATAAGGACAGTCTTCGGGTGATAATCGCATTACTTACATTACCGCGTCCCTTCCGTATACTCGGCGAAAGGGTCATTGTGTACTAATTCTTGTCTACACTAATGATGGCAACTTCATTAGCACTCTAAATGGAAAAAGCAATATTCAAAAAGTCATTCCGTTTGTCTTCTGAGGCCTTGCAGAGAGGAATAACGATGCTGAAACGCCACCCTGAATATTAAATACCTCCAATGGCAATTCTAATTGTGTGCAGAAAAATAAAAATGTCCTGCAAAGAGAGACAAAAGATTTAAGATGAAATGTATTGCACTAATGCAGATCTCACCTCATACAGCTGGGATTTGAAATCCAAGGGTTTTTTTTTTTGTTCTTGCCAGAAAACTTGCTTAGCATTTTCACTATTGTTAAAAGGAATACAATTTAAATATATTTTTAATTGTAGCAATAAGGAGGTCGTTTTTCTTTATTGTAGCTTAGTCTTTAAAAGTCACCAATTCCAATATGACTTGAGGCAAAGTGGTGACGTATTTGATTTGTGTTAGTGAAAAGCCCGAAACAGTTGATTTGTGAGGTTTTATTGCATTAAATACAATTTAAATTGTACTCCTCAACACTGCATTAATACTGCAAGATCAACACAACAGCCTCTTCAACATGCCAGAATGAAACAAAGATCAAACAAAAAAAAAGACAAAGTAGTAAAACAATCTTTCATTAGGGATCTTTAGTTAACCAATAAAATGACAGTATCATGTCATGCGGTAGAAGAACTATTAGTATTCAAGGGACAAATCAGATAAAAGTAAATCATTTTTTATATAATAAAACCTAATATTCAGAGCTGAATGTGATTTGATGCAGCTCTCAGTCTCAGAGAAGGACAATATTTTTATTCAACTTCAACAAAAGCTGTTTTTCAAAGCGCTCGGGAATTTATTCAAGATCTTTTATGGACTGAAAATGAGGCTAAAGAGTCGCGCAGATGCGGGTAGAGGAGTGTTAATCTTCAACAGAGGTGCAAAATGTAATTGGTGACGCTCATTGTTTAATTCAAATATAGTGGAGGAAAAAGTGCATCTATTGAATCGTAAATGAAGTTGAGTAGAGAGTAAAAGTTGCTAATATGTTTGATACCGAGTTTAAAGAAGTAGATGCCGACCCCGCAAACATCACGAATCATCTAGAGACGTACCAGCGCCAATTGGATCCCACTTCATGTGGAGTTTGGACATTGGACCTCCTTGAGTGTTGGAGAAGCTGGTGTTGGATCTGTGATGATCACAAATGTTGAGCTATTTTATGAGTTGTTCAGTAGCTCCTGGTTCCATAACATCAGCTGACTGTATAAGACTGTAGAAAGGACATTACTCAGATTCACACACTCCAGTGCTCATGTTAGTTCTCACTTTTTTTTTTCTTCATTCACTATATGGACAAAAGTATTGGGACACCTGACTTTCCACGCTGCATGTGGTTCTTTCCCAAACTGTTATCGCAAAGCTGAAGGCACACCAGTTGTTTAGGATGTCTTTGGATGCAGTAGCATGAAATTTTCCCTTCAGACCCAAACCTGTTTCAGCACGCCCCTGCTCACAAAGCAAACCCCATGTAGATCTGCTGTGCATGGGTTGAAGTGAACTGCTATAAAGCACTGACCTCAACCCTATTGAACAACTTTGGGATGAATTGGAGAACTGAATGCACACCAGACCTCCACACCTCACCTACATCAGTATCTGACTTTATTAATCCGAATGAGCACAAATCTTTACAAACACACTACAAAATCTAGAGGAACATCTTCCCAGAAGAGTGGCGGGATTATGAGTGGATTGTAAAAGCAAATTGGGACTAAATGTGTGAATGCTTAAAAAGCACATGACAAGGTGTCCACAAACTTTTGGCAATATAGTGTATTTTTGATAACTATAGTGTAATATATTACAATATAAAACAAAAGAAATATATACAAACAACAGTAGTCCAAGGGGCAAAACAGGCTCAAAGTCAGTAAACAGGCAGAGGTCAAAATCACTAACATCAACAACCAAGCTATACCCTGAACACCAAAACAAACAATCAAAACACCACTACAACAACCCTTCCTCGATTGCTTCACTCCTTCCTCCTTAAATAGGAAACTGGTGGATGATGTCATCGTGAGGGAGGTCAAGTCAAGTCAAGTCAAGTTTATTTCTATAGCGCTTTTCACAACAGACATTGTCTCAAAGCAGCTTTACAGAAATCAACAGTCAAGGTGAATGGTGTGCATTTATCCCTGATGAGCAAGCCATGGCGACTGTGGCAAGGAAAAACTCCCTTAGATGTTATGAGGAAGAAACCTTGAGAGGAACCAGACTCAAAAGGGGAACCCATCCTCATTTGGGTGACATCAAGAGTTTGATCATAAATCTTTCAACAATACAGAACACTGGAGAGTGAGAACTAACATGAGTACTGGAGTATAAGATTATAAGTAAATGTTCTTTCTACAGTCTTTGGTATAAAAGTAGGAGCTACTGAGCTCAACATTTGTGATCAACAGGTGGGACAGCCAGGCTAGGGCAGGCCTCAAACTTTGGAGTGAATCGGACCTGCACACAAAGCACACATACAGAACACCGATATGGACATGGGGCTACCTAGGGTTGTAACAATAGAAACACTTCTTTATGAAAGACTCACTACGTAGTTTTCAATAGAGCTTTTGAAGACTTCCTGCTGATTAATTTAAGATATTATTATTGACTAACCCGTAACGCTGTTGCCAAGAAAAATAAAAAAGCACGAGTTTTGGAAACCTGTCTATGCTCATAAGATTTCTGTTGCAACTGGAGTTACAACTCGAGCTCCCCCTTAACCCAGACTCAACGTGCTACAACGGCTTGTATCTAAACAGTAGCCTACCAAGAAAGTCATTGTTCACTGTCTTCCTCCTTCCTTTCACAACTATTTCTCTCGAGAGTTTATCTTTTGGCATCGTCGTGCGTTAAAAAAAAAAAACGTTTTTTTCTCCCGATGCCGTGCAGCTCAGAACACAGGTGAGGTGCGTTTTTTCGTTTCCGTTCGGAAATTTCATTGGTCTAATGTTATGTCGCTCAGTTTTTTGGCTTGAAGTTTGTGAAACCGGGAAAAACCCAGGAAAAATTCATAAATTAGCCGCTTCGTTGTTTAAGCCGCGGGGTTCAAAACGTAGGAAAAAAGTAGCGACTTATAGTCCGAAAAATACGGTAAGTGTCGGTTTAAAATGACGCACTTCAACGGCTTGGGATGTATCTGAGGAAGCGACTTGGATGGGATTTGGATGGTGATTTGGAAAGAAAAATGTGGGGATATTTTTATAAAATACGGGTGCCTGCATGTTAATCATTTCCAGAAGGATCCTTGCTGTCTATCAAAGCTTGTATGTAGGTAGTAAACATCAATAGGTGAAAGGACCAGTATGTGCATTGTTTACTAGATTTTATGAAGACTTCTAATGGTTTCTGGGTAGATGTTTTTGGTGTTTTAGGGGTTTGAAAGGAAATTTGTTTTTAATGAAAACTAGAATTAAAACTATATTTGTGAAAGAATCCTGGCGGGTTCCCTGGTGGTCTAGTGATTAGGATGCGGCACTCTCAACGCTGCGGCCCGGGTTCGATCCCCGGTCAGGGAACCAACCAAAGCCATTAGGGTTGCACAAGCCTTAGCGCCGGTCCCAAGCCCGGATAAATGGGGAGGGTTGCGTTAGGAAGGGCATCCAGCGTAAAAACATGTGCCAAATCGAACATGCGGATGATTCGCTGTGGCGACCCCAAATGGGAGAAGCCGAAAGAAAGTGAAAGACTCCTGGCAATGCTGGTTGAACTTTTTAATGAAAACATATGTAAATTCTGTAGGTAGGCGAGGCAGCTCACACTAGCTGACTGTCTCGATGAGGACTCGCATCAGCGTCTGCGACTGATCCTCAAATGTATTTCTGTCTGGAACAGTCATGGGAAATATTGTACAGACCTGTTTTGATACCTAATAACTTTTCTTAAACACCTCTTTTATACAATTAAACCTTCACAAAAGGTTCTTTTGGGAAGAAAAAAATCCCAAATTTTGGAACAACTTCTAGATACAATAAAAAAAAAAAACACTTTGAGCAGTGGTTCTCTTTCGAAAAACTTGTGAACACAGTCAACCTTTGTTGTAACTGCGATCCCGAGTTGATTTTGGAAAGAAATATCTAATCAGCTGTTTGATTAGGTTGGCAATAAGCATCTGTCACACACCAATCACTCAAATATCAGTCAAATCACATGCTCCTTTGTTGACGTGTTGTTTATGTTGCCAGATTGCTCCTGATGGATAATCTTTCTATTTGACATCCAGCCACTCTAGTTTATTTATTTATAGATTTATTATAAAAGAACTCATAGAAAGTAATAGAACCGTGGCCATTTATTTTGTTAAAAAAACACCTATGCCCTCCACTGGTAACTGGTAATTCAGTTCAATTCACTTAAAAATGTTTATTTGTAGAGCACATTTTAACAATAGACATGGTCCCAGAGAATTCAGCTTTAGAGAATTCAAATAGATTACGAATATAACTTTTACATTTAGAAACCAGATCATGAATGTATTTCTTAGGAGGTTTACTAAAACAAAAAGCACATAGCGTCAGTTATTTGCCTCTAGAGGCCGCTCTCATACTCTAGATATAATGACAGCAAACTTTATCAACTGCTCCTGCACAGACACAACCCGGAAAAACTATCAGTATGGATTTTTGCAGATCGTTCTAGCAATCAACAGTCGGTAAATATTAATTGCCAAAACCGATGTATATTAATACAGCAAGATCAATTGACGGTGGATTATGGGTAAATTTTTTATAAAAAAAAAAAAAAAAATAAGAAATGTATGCTTTTGCTGGTCTTACTATTGCCTGGCATCCAGATAACATGTATAACTTTACACCACACAATGATTGTATGTAGTATATTCCATAACCCCACCTCCTGGAATGGCTTCCTGGCGATGTCAATACCTCCAGTGTAGCCTTTCTGATTATTCACGTACGCAGATCTTTGAAAGTATAAAATCCAAGGACATTTCCATTGTTATTTTTCATTCAAATCTTTCCATTTTTTTGTAGCGAGGTTACTTTTTTTTTTATCTTTTCTACACTCCAATACGCCATCATAGACTGACCTTATCGAGCATGATTGATCTTTATTCACAGTGAAATTATTTTCAAAGCGAATATACCCAAGCTCACTGATAACTGATGGTATCTGAATAAAAAAGAACTGTACCAGAGGCTCTTTTGGGTTGTTTTTATTTTTTTTCTTTCTTTTTTCCAAAGTGAAAAGTTGAAGTGAAGATGGTAATGATTTTCTATGACAAACTGTAAATCTTTTTTTTTTTTTTTTTTTTTTTTTTTTACAATTTTTTATGTAAATATATGAATATAAATAGTCATGTTGCTAAACAATGCACTTTAGAGCTATTGATGATGAACTATTTTCTGAATTGTCTATCATAGTATCATGGGGTGTTACAGTACCTGAAGTATCATAGCATTACATTTTTATTTATTTATTTTCTATTTATCAAATTTTTGGGCTCTTTTTTTTTTGGACTTCTGGGGGAAAAAAAGGCAGTGGGTATGTGTGTGAAACTTTGAATAATGTACCAATCCCATTTCAAATTGACAATTACACTTCTCGTTGCCTGCCAGTGCCTGCTGCATTTATCTCTGCCCTTGTTAAGTCTACTTTCCTTGCCTATTCTAATTTGGCAGTGCTGTCAACAGGTAAATTGGCTCTGCTGGCCTGTGACTGACTTCGGCGTCTAATTTAGCGTAGCGCATAATCGGCAATGTTAGGTTAGGTGGAAAAAAATCCCTATCTGATTAAAAGTGATATCTCATAAAAAATGCTCGGGATTAGATGTTGGGCTCGTTTTCAGCAGGATTACTCACCGGGAGTAAAGATTGATGGCATTTCTTGGAATGCTCAGTGCTGCTCTTTTTATGGAAAGCTCAGCAGGTTGTCTTTGTTCTTCAAGGAACTGGAGAAAAGGGAGGTAAGTGAGGAGATGACGAGGGTCTAGCCACGAGTTGCTGTAAATTTTGTTTTCAAACGTCACTTTTACGGTGTGTTAGAAGATCATCGTGTTGGACAACTTGTTTTTAAATTTCACTTCCTGTTTTTTTTTTTTTTTTCCCCCTCGCGACAGAGGGAGACATTTCAGATTAACTAGTGTTCTGCAGCAATGTTTTGATCTAATTAATGTAGCTCCAGACCTGCACTGTTGCATGCATGCTAATGAAGAATGCTGGGTTTCTGTCTCTAATTGCCCGTATTCATGAAAAAGGAGAGGAAGTTGTTGTACCTCTCTGTCTAATCTACCATTTTTTTTCCCCATACATATTTTCCATACAAATAAGTGGTAAATATAAGAATCAATACATTACATGCAATGGTGCTCCCCCATGTGCAGTAACCCTATGCACTGCATAACCCAGTATATTTACCCCAGTGTGTATCTATCTACATAGATATCTAGAGCGATAGATCCATACGTAGTAGGGATTCCTACCGGTGCATCGGCATAAACGTTTGCATTTGTAACAAACAGATTTATTTCTATATCATTATAGAGTCGTTGTGCCGAAAACAACCTCGTCCCGTGTACATCGGGAGCTGTGCAACTATTTTGGAGACGAACGTGTGCAAACTTAGATAAATAAAGAAACTTTTCGATACCACCTCATACATTATATAATACTATTATATTCTCTAAAAATTATTATAACTTTATGCTTCGCATTTTTTATTACCTGGCGGAAATCCCGCTTTCCATAAGTTTAATACTTGCCCTTCGGTGGTACTGCATTACATAAATAATTGTCATTTTATCACATCGCAGATCAAAAATGGATCTTTTTTGCATACACTGTGTTTTGAGCTTTTTGGGTACATATACACTGAATCGCAAACTGATTAAAACACCCATGCAAAACGGACACGATTGGTTTTATAGCTCATGCGAGAAACGGAAACTGGGAATATGTCAGCTGTCATCTTTTTTTTAAATGTATTTATTTATTTATTTTTTCCAATGAAAAGCAATATTAGTCTTGTTATAGCCGAGTGAGAGCAGACAGAGAGCTTTTTCTTTATCTCATGCTTATTTAGATAGATCTTGATCTAGTTTCTATTAAAATCCTCCAGGAATCTTGTGGATGAGCTCTTGGCTGTTTTACTCATGACTGTTCTTACATTGTCGTCTCGGTGTGTGTGAACCCGAACCCGGTCTCCTCTTCGAGTCAGTGTATTTAAGGTGTCTGAGCAGTCACACTCGGGTGTGGTCCAAAACGAACAGTCTATGATGGAGATTAAATTGGTTTTCTCTGTCATGCTTCCATTGCAGTGGGAAAGGTAATGAAGGGAATGCAGGAAGCAAAGACATCATCTGATTTGTGGTGAGATTCATTTTCTTTAAATGTGAGCTCTAAAGTGAGCCGGAAGACATATGAGATGGGGTCAAAAAGTTTAGAGACGAGCTCTGTTTACACGAAAGTATCGGAATTATTTACGTTTACACAATATCACCTTCAAAATAGTCACCTTGCACAGTAATACAGTGTTCCCAGCCTTCCTGCCATTTCTGGGATGTTTCCTAGAAGTCTTCTTTGACGAAGCGTTTCTGTCACGTTCTGTGATTCGCTGAAAATTTTTGATGAAAACGGCAACCTTTGACCAGGATCTTCATCTTTGGGAAGAGGGCGAAGTCTGCAAGGGCCATATCTGGTGAGTAGGGTGGGTACGGAAGAGAGATCTTGTGGATTGTTCTCTGACGATCATCACGCACCAGTTGCCGAACGTATTCTACATTTTTTGGGGGGGGAAGTCGAGCTCATTTAAAGTCTTCCTGATCTCTCATCGTCTTTCAGTGATGTTCTTCAAACGTATGCCATGTCTAACATCTCTGTGGCAGATTTGCCCAGTTTCACACATCGTCATGCTGGAAAAGGTTTGGGTCTCGTAGTTCAAGTGAAATATCTAGAACCGCAATTTAGGAAGCTGTGCAAAATGTACATAAAAATAGAGAGCAATGATTTGATGACTGCGATATGTCTCCAAAAAGTTGGGACAGGGCCATGTTTACCACTGCGTAGCATCACGTCTTCTGTCTGTATACATCTTGGAACTGAGGAGACCAGATGCTGAAGTTTTGGGAGAGGAATGTTGTTTCATATGTGTCTGATACAGGATTCTAGCTGCTCAACAGTTCTGGGTGTTCTTTGTTGTGTTTTTTGTTTGTTTGAAAGGTTTAGACTGCAGGCAGACCAGTTCAATACCCAGACTCTTCTACTATGAAGTGTAATAGATGCATTAGGCAGTAAGCATTGACTTGCTCAAATATGCAATATGTATGTAAAAATGCATTTTCTGGATGGAAGCATTTGTTGTTCTAAAACCTGTATATACCATTCAGCGTTGATGGAGACTTTCCACATGTGCAAACTGCCCATTCCACAGACACTAATGCACTCATATACCCTATTAATCTAATTAGTTGACAAAATGTTTCTCTAACTGCTTTTAATAATTTTTATTTATTTATTTAATAATGCTATTTTTTATTGCTGCCCGTCTCAATTATTATTATTTTTTTACTTTTTGGATCCAATCAAATTCAAAATGACCTTATTTTGCACCTTAAAATTATATATATCCTCAGTCTAAACATTTGATATGTTTTCCATGTTCTATTGTGACCGAAACAATTATTTCTAAGATTTTGCAAGAAAAAAAAACTAAAACAATCTTTTTTTTCATTTTTTTTTTTTTTCAATTTTTTTTACAAAATCTAAATTTTAGGCCTTCAGAAGTTCTTAAATTTGCTGTTCTAGGTCTTAAATAATTTTAAACAGGTCCTAATTTTCCAGTGTCCATGCTCCTGCAGCACTTTAGAATGTTTTTGTTTGTTTCCTTGGTGTTGTAGTTTGTTCTTTCTACATTCCAAATATAATTCGCTGTATTATGACTACAAATGAGACCAGAATGCAACAGCCAATCAGCTTTCTGTTATTGGAGTGAATCTCTCAGATTGTACCACAGACGTAAAACGAATTTTATTTTTACAGGCCAGTTGCAACAACGTATTTATGTGTTGATGTAATATACTTCTTTAATTTCACCCGTAATGGCTTAAAAAAAAGTCTAAATTTGTGTGAAACCTGCAGAAACCCTGTTTACAAAGATCTTTTCCTCCAAAGTAGAACTTTTACATAATATGTTTGTTGGTTTAGGACCAGAGATAGAGGGGCTGAAGAGAATATATTGTTATACATCAGCAGCTGCAGCTACTCCCAGGAAACTACTTGAGATAAGCACTTTTTGGGTGTATATCTATTTTTTTTTATTATTATTATTTTTTTAAATTGAATTATTTTTTAAGAACTCCAATTGACCCCTTTTGCTTCTACAGCGTTTTTGCAGTGAGCCAAGATTAGAAAGCGCCACTCCGTGTGTTTTCAAATGTATTTGGTGTCACTCAGTTCTTATGCAAATAAATCACGTGCATTTGTGCTTCACTGGTATGGTACGAGGTCTCTGAACACGAGCACGGTCAGCCTGCCTCGAAGATATTTTTTTCATCTGAACAAACTGAAATGGGTTAGTTCATGCAGTTTGTTTTAAACACAGGAGTGTAATCCCTGGACCGTGCTGGAGGGGGGGTTGTTAATGTTCTACCAAATTTTGTTCTGTGTGTGGTTTGGACATGTACTCTACCTCTGTGAGTCACTGATGAAATTGCCTGTGAGTGATGGAGAGTTTATAAAACATGCGTGCCGTGTCCAAGAAATAAACGTCAGCAAGGGCTTGGAGCTCTGTCCACCTGGCGTCAGCACCGGAGCATCGTGGGAATTTGATGTTTTGATGCTCGAGCGTGCATACAGACCCGGCTTGTGTTTAATGCGGGACTGGGGACAAACTCGAGACACGGCATAACCAGAAAACAGTCCAATTTGTGGAAAAGGTTGAGAAATCTGGTCCTGGTTGCAAATACCGATTTTCCTCTAGTGTGCTTTTTTACTTTAGAGAAGTGCAGTCATTTCCCCCTGAATGCCATGGAAATGTCATGCAGCTTTTCTTTCAGGAATCATTTTTGCTTTTAGTTCTAAAAGAGAATTCTGATTTTTACTCACTCACTCACTCACTCAATTATTAACTCACTCAATCACTCGCTCAATCATTCACTTACTTACTCACTCATTTAATCACTCACTCACTCATTCACTCAATCATTCAGTCACTCACTCACTCACTCACTCAATCATTCAGTCACTCACTCACTCATTCACTTACTCACTCACGCAATCATTCAGTCACTCACTCACTCACTCATTCACTCACTCACTCACTCACTCACTCACTCAATTATTAACTCACTCAATCACTCACTCACTCATTCACTTACTCACTCACGCAATCATTCAGTCACTCACTCACTCACTCTCATTCACTCACTCACTCACTCAATTATTAACTTACTCACTCACTCAATCATTCACTCACTCACTCACTCACTCAATTATTAACTCACTCAATCACTCGCTCAATCATTCACTTACTTACTCACTCATTTAATCACTCACTCACTCATTTATTCACTCAATCATTGTCACTCACTCACTCACTCACTCACTCATTCCCTTACTTACTCACTCACTCATTCACTCAATCACTCACTCATTCACTTACTCAATCATTCACTCACTCATTCAGTCATTCACTCATTCACTCAATCATTCACTCATTCACTTACTCACTCACTCAATCATTTACTCAGCCAGTCACTCAGTCAGTCACTGACTCACTCATTCACTCACTCAGTCAGTCAGTCACTCATTCATTCATTAACTCATTCACTTATTCACCCAATCATTTAGTCACTCACTCACTCACTCACTCATTCACTCAATCATTCATTGATTCACTCACTTACTCACTCACTCAGTCACTCACTCAATCATTCACATTTTACTCACACACTTCATCCTTTACTCAGTTATGCAATCACCTTATCCCTTACAAACTCACTCACTCACTCACTCCTAATGTTTTTGATCATATTGTATATTATTGAATACTTTAGAAATGCATAGACACTTCAGACATAATTGTAAAAACAGAATGTCTTTTAGTCCAATTGGAAAGAAAGCTTTCATTTTCTCCCTGAATAATAAGGTAACTGCCACATTTGTCTTCATGTTGTTCTGTTATAATGTCCTGGCCTGCACTGGGACGTCTCGTATCGCTAGTCAGCAAGCACAAAGTGTCTACAAGACATTTACTTTTACTGCCACCATTACATGCTCTTTAATATAGTCATAAAACTTTATTTCTTTTCTAAGGCACACTTTTCACATAGAAGGGGCCGTTCTGGGGTACTTAAGGAATGAAAGGTTTTCAGAAGTGTGTTACGCCAACCTTTCCCTTTTCTTTCTACTGCAGGCTACATGAAGCAGTTTATTTTATTGCTAAACAGCATAAGATCAGACTGCTGTAATAAAGCTTCACATCTCTGTGCAGTGGACATGAATATAGAGTGCTAACACAAAAATGTTTTGTCGCAGGAGCATGCCACATTTCCTGAAGCTGAGTGGCAGCAGTGATCCGGTGCTGGTCGAGTCACAGAATGGCGTTGTTGCGCTCTCGTGTTATTAGCAAATAGCCAGTGATTTTTTACTATTAGGGTTATTACAGACCTGCAGGAGAGTAACAGTGTACAGTGCATGCTGTAGTGTGTGTGTGTGTGTGTGCGTGTGTGTGTGTGTGTGTGTGTGTGTGTGTGTGTGTGATGATGGTTTCTCATTTTTGACAGGAACCGCGGCTAATGCAGTTGAATTAATTTCATTTTCTTTAATGTAAATAGTGAAAGTTTGATGTCTATTTATTTAGTCTTCCTTCCGTCCGTTTCTCACTCACTCACCCAGTCACTCGTTCACTCAGTGCCACTCATTCACCCACTTACTGTCACTCACTCAATCATTCATTCACTCCCCCAGTCATTTACTTATTCACTCACTCATTCACCCACTCAGTCTCTCACTCACTGTCACTCACTCACTTTCACTCACTTACCCACTCACTCACTCATGTACTCACTCACTCACTCACTCATGTACTCAGTCTTTTAGTCGCTCTCTCACTCACTCACTGTCCCTCATTTACTCACTGTCACTCACTCACACTCACTCACTCACTCACCCAGTCACTCACTCACTCACTCACCCGGTCACTGTCACTCACTTACTCACTCACTTACTCGCTCGCTCGCTCACCCAACCACTCACTCACTCACTCACTCACCCTCTCTCACTCACCCTCTCACTCATTCATTCACCCAGTCACTTACTTACTCACTCACCCTCTCACTCACTCACTCACTCACTCACTCACTCATTCACCCTTTCATTCACTCACTCACCCTCTCACTCACTCGCCCACTCACTCACCCATACACTTACTCACTCACTCACTCACTCACTCACTCACTCACTCACTCACTCACTCATCCTCTCACTCACTCACCCTTTAATCATACTGTATATTATTAATGTACTTTTTTGGGGTCTTGTTTTTACAGATGGTACCAGTGTTGAAGGCTCAGAGGAATCTACAGTGGGCCACAGCTATGTGAAGAAAAAGCTTGAACATGGCCTAAGCAGGATTTGGCAGGTCAGCACCACACCCACGTTCCAGTTTCGCAAATCATTCCTGTTTTTCTTTGTCAGCGCTCTTAATGCACCTAACTGTTTTCCTACTTCCAGGACGTCCAGCTGAAAGTGAAAGCCTATTTACTGGGGACGGACATGTCCAACTTCAAGTACGACGACTTCATTGTGGTGCTGGACATTATTAGCAGGTAGGAAGAAGCCTCGTCCTCATTAGCGCTAATTAGTTTGGCACAAGGCCTTCTCGGCTGTCCGAGCCCAGTGTGTTTAACCTGGCGATGAGGGAGGACATCAATGAAGCCGCTTGTTCCACAGTGAGAGAGGATTTCCAGACAGCTTCTTTACAAGACGTCTAATTAAAAGGCCGCTGAGTGAGTGGGGCCACGGCTCATGGGATAGCAGCGATAGCAACACGTAGGTCAGATGTGCTGTGAAAACAACCGTATGGGGTTAATAAGGACTCGGATCTCTAAAGAGTGCCAGCAACTATTATTGTTAATGTATGCAAGCTCTCTCTCTCTCTCTCTCTCTCCCTCTCTCTCCCTCTCCCTCTGTCTCTTTTTCTCTTTCATGGCCAAACACGATCCTATTTTTCAGCATTTCTTCTACACTTTGTGTCTCTAGGCTGATGCAGGTGGGGGAGGAGTTCTGTGGCAGCAAGTCTGAGGTTCTTCAGGAGTCCATTAAGAGACAGAGCGTGAACTACTTCAAAAACTATCACAGGTGAGCTATCCATCCTGTGCTCTTTCCTGAATCTCTCCTCACTCGTCCTAAAGTAAACAATATACAATATTTAGTTGCATATCGCCACGCTCGCAATAGCCATATCACGCTGGAGAAATCACCAAGCCGGTGCGTTCTTCTTTTCCTGCTACTCTTCAGCAGTGATTTAACAGCGTCTATCACTTTTTTCCCCTGAAGTCCTTTGTGTTTTGGGTCATCGTCTGTTCCACATGACAGCATTTTCACATTTTTATAAAATGGTAGACTGTTTCTGTAGACTCTTAAATTAATACTGTTGTTGTTTTGTTTAGCAACTCCGAATTTTAATATGTAAAGAGTCTACTTGTATTTGTATACATTCTAATTATATACACATTAACAACAAAACGCTGCGCTATTGGAAAATAAAGAAAACAGACAGGGGGCGCTCTCTGCCATCTCTGTCATCTCTAAATCAATAAAACAACCTGAATCTCAGTGAATACTTACCTTACAAACATAATAAATATATCTATAGAAAGCTCAATATGTCTATTTTCAAATGAACAATAAGAAACCAACCAAATCAAATATTCTCTGATTGTGTAATCCGTATGAAAGTTAGAAGAGGTACAGTTTCTCCGGTATCACCTCATTGGAAACAGCAAAAGTTCTGTTTGGTGTCCTGATTATTTACATAATTTAAAACTCCATAATTACAACAATATGTTTGGTTTCACTAATAATAAAAATAGATTTACATAAAGCATCCATATTTGTCCATTCCTTTGTTGATGAGAGTATTAAAAATGTGATAAATATAAATTTAAGGTACATAACAATTGTGCAATTAAGTTGTGATTATGAGTCACACACACCCAGAGTAATTCACAAAAGTATGTACAACCCTCAAATTTCATCAACCATTTTAGTACATCTTCTGGAACCAACCCCAGCCATTAGGGTTGCACAAGCCAGTGCACTCTTAGTGCCAGTCCCAAGTCCGGATAAATGGGGAGGGTTGCGTTAGGAAGGGCATCCAGCGTAAACACATGTGCCAAATCAAACATGCGGATGATCCGCTTTGGCGACCCCTAACGGGAGAAGCCGAAAGAAAGATATTAACGTTAAAAGACCCTCCTGATATGTGATGTGATATAGTATATATGATATATTATATTATACATACATTATAATACTATGCATATCTAATAGTTATATTTGTAATATATAGTTACAAATTGAAATTTGTATAAAATATTGCACATTTTCTGAATCTGAAAGAATATCGATTTTAATAGATCTTAATTCGATATACACTGTATAGACAAATGTCTGCCCATATGCTGTGAGGTCATAACTGCAGAATTGTGAAACTGACCTCATGTTTCTCATCATCAAACCATCGTTATCCCTGTGTTTGTGTGTGTGTGTGTGTGTGTGTGTGTGTGTGTGTGTGTGTGTGTTTGTTCTCGTCTCCTCTCCTCTCCTCAAGTAAGTTTGTCCCGGGTTGTATTGTGTTATTTTGCGTCTTATTTTACAATTGTAATGTCTTTATCTGACTGCTTGATGTGTTGCGAGGTCTAAGGTTCACATCTAACAAATGGTGACTCTGTGCTGTGCGTGTTTACTTTTACTCTGAGCTTATTAACACAAAGACTGAGTGATTCTCAGTTATGCAAACATGAACACGGTCCCTGTAGTGCAGATCCCTTCACTTTTAGCACACACACACACACACACACACACACACACACACACACACACACAC
>JAAIIK010000068.1:3517142-3529888 GCA_014706435.1 Silurus glanis | reverse complement strand
CACACACACACACACACACACACACACACACACACACACACACACACACACACACACTCTGGTTATTAATTATTTTGTAACATTTTTCCCACATTCTTTCCACAACTTATCAGGGGCAGATTATTTAAGACGGGTGTCAGGTTATTTTAATTCTAAAGAGTTTGGTAACAACATTGTCACCATGTGTCAAGAAATATCTCTCTCTCTGATGTGTTGCTAGCCAGAGGCGTTTTTTTTTTTTTTTTTTTAATAGACCATTAGCTATAGTATTCCTCATTCCCCTGTTTGCTGCTATGTTAGTTTTTTACTTTTATGTCATATTTCCACCCCTGTTGCATCATTAGTTCATGTTTTCACGTGTCTTCCCATTGACAGGTGTCTTCACTTCCTTGTTTTGTGTAATGTGTGTATTCTCTTTATTTTCTGCAGTTTTGGTGCAAAGTTCAGTGTTCAGTGCCACTAATTCATATCAATCCTTTGTTTCATTTTTTTTTCTCCTGCTCTTCCTAATTTGCCCTAGTTAGTCCTAGTTACCCTAGGTAGTTGCCTGACTTTTCCCTGTTTCCTGTTTAGACGTAGTCCTGCCGATTCAGACTTCTCTGCCTGTGCAGGTTTAATCAAATGGACCCATTGAACTGCACTTGCATCCACTAGTGCTCAAATATTTTCCATGGACAACATGACAGTGTGTCCTTTGGATAATGCGATTTGCATCTCAAAACAACGCTACGTCATTAAATATGCTAAAATATATACTAAATATATTAAATATACATATGAAGCAGCTGCCGATGCGATTCACTTCTAACTCATGGTCCCTTTCACAATCAGGCCTTTGTTATGCAAAAAAAACAAATATAAAAATAAAGATTAAATAAAAGATGTTCTTTTCCTGTTGTGTCTGCAGGAAGACGCAGCTCTACCTCTGCCATGTTAATCTGTATTCTATGTGAGTCTCAGGACACGCCTCGGTCTCCGTAGCGTTGTTATGCGTCATATTCACGTAGCAGCAGCGGTGCTGAGAGAACGCGCTCGAGAAACGGTTTAGATCGAATTTAATCTGAAGTTATCTGATTTAACTTTTATGCAAATCTGTGAATCTTACCGTCCCTAATAAACACAGTGTTTGTTTTTTTTTTTTTACTAGCGGCATGGGAGAGATTTATATCTTGATTATTATTTTGCAAATTCCTGGGTTGCTTTTTTAAAAATGATTAACTGTCTGCTCGTCGGAGGCACCGCTAGAGACACATTGCTGGAATGTATATATCATATGGCAGAAATGATGCGACTAGAGCTTTTCATTAACCGGGAATCAACTGTAAAGACTGTGAATTTACAGGATGTACACGTATAGTGTTGAAATGACAAACATGTCCACACTGTAAAACTTTTCAGAGTTAGTTTATACTAACTAGTTTATTCAGAGTTAGCAAAATACTGGCGATTTTGCATTATTTTTACAGCACTTCTACAGTAACCAGTGCTGTTTTTCCCATTTACAGTATCCTACTGTAATAATATATTGTTTTACAGAAAACTGTTGTCTACAGTAATATATTGTATTTTTTTTTTAACCAGTGAAATAATGCAGTCGCAATGTAACTGCTTTATTTATTAAATTATTTGACATTATATTGTTAATAATCGCACAATTCTGAATGGAAAAGAACAGTAAAAGAATTAGGAAATTCAACTCAACTTGCTTTGAGATTTAAACTAAAAAATAAAAAAAGAGCAGAAAATTGGCTTTATTGAATATGCAAGCTGAAATTCCAGCTTTAAGTTTTTATTTAAAAAACTATCCAAGTGCAATTAACGGTTAACAGTGCAGATAATACAAGTGAATTGAGAAGGAACTCATTCAACCCCTGTGGAACCGAAGGATGGACCATGTGACCAGTCGCATATTATTGTTGTAGAACTCGTGTTAAATGTAGTTGTTGCTTTAGTTGTGTGACTGCAAATCTCTACTTATTAATGTGAGTCTGCCTTTTCCCAACTAAAGATTATTAAGTCCAAACACTATTTCACCATGACGTCATTATTTGGTCATTTGATAGTCTGCTTGAGGCTGGTTACCAGCAGCTACTGTCCGGATTATACAACCCTGACATGTTCACTGAGGGTGTACTCACTTTTGTTGCCAGTTATTGAGACAATAAAAATGGCTGCATGCTAAGATATTTTTACATTTGCAGCATTTAGCAGACCCCCTTGTCCAAAGCGACGTACAAAAGTGCTTTGAGTCTCTAGCAATGAATAAATCTACACTGGTACACAAGATTACAAACTTAATATAAATATAACTCTTGAATTCTACAAAGACAACTTGGAAAGTGCTAATTTAAGTGTTCAGGAAGAGGAAGGTCTTCAACCATTGCTTGAAGATAGCCAGGGACATCTAGGGGAAGTTCATTCCACCACCTCGGTGCCAGAACAGAGAAGAGCCTTGAAGTATACTTACCTCTCATTCTGAGAGAAGGTGGTACCAGTCGAGCAGTGCTGGAGGATCTCAGAGTGCAGAGTGTCATTTTTAGAGGACAGTAAATCTATACTGCTATACGAGCTGCACATTGACTACACTAAAGATGGAATATACAAAGAGAAGTCAATGCTAAGCAGCGAGTTTCCTACCAAAACTCTCGTGCACAAATGGGTTTTCCCACCTTTTCTCCACCTTCTCTCTATATCTCTCTTATCGCTCTCTTTCTATGATGGCCCTTTAATTCTGGAAGCCCCGTCTCTCTTGTGACATCTGCATCCTCGATCGGTGCAACAATTCTCTGTAATCCACCAATTGGCTGGAAACGAACCTGCAACTGGATAAAGCTAAGATGGAATGGAGGGAGAGGGGGCAAAAAAGATCTAAAAAATGGCGTCAGACTACAATATATTCTAAAATGAGCCGGAAACCGAAATAGAGGACAGATTGGTCTTACATTAAGACCGTAGCTTCATCAGATTATTCGGCTTGAATGTTCTCTAGAGAATTTTGCTTTGCATAAAGTGAAAAGTTGAGTACAGAGTAATGTTTTTGTTCAGGATTAGATACTGTACAAATACTCAGACAAACATGTATTTATCCATCTTCTCATGTTCCAAAGTCCACCGATCCTTGTGACCGGGACAAACGTTAGATTCTTCCGAGTTATATCATCATTTCTCCGTCGTGTGCCTTTCCAAGCAAAAGGATAAGCTAACCAAAGCTCACAAACGCTTCACTAATTCACCTACTCTGAATGATCTTATCACAGATCGTTTATTTTGGGTTTTTGTTCATTAAATTCCAAATAAAAGCACACACAGGCACAGACGTCTATGCCAATCATCACAGAGATGTGTAGTAGCTTAGACAGCTTGCTTAAGGGCCCAAGGGTTGTAGCTTGGCGATACCGGGGCTTGAACCCCCGGCTCTTCTGATCAGTAACCCAGAGCCTTAACCACTGAGCCACCACTGATAAATCTGACTTAAAACTAGAAAACTCAAGAGATGCAGAATGATAGTTTTATGGGATTCTGCAGTAACGATTTGGCGTGCAACAAGGACACATGGATTCAACAACAAGAGTTTCATTATTAAGAGACGCAGCACAGACACACGTTATACAGTTTTCAGGCGCTGTATTGGACGACACCAGGTAGCGCTAAAAACGGTTCCCGATAACATTTTAAAGCGACGGCATACAGAACATCACAAAGATATAGAAGAAAATGTATAAAAAACATTTGAAATCAGTAAACCTAAAAAGCTGTCAGCTGTCGGCAAATCAAATGAAATCGTCTGAATTGCTCAGCGCAACATCGATGCGCCGAAAAACTATTTAAAAATTCATTTACAGAATGAAATTAAGAACAGAACATACCTTTACAGAATCTTTAAATAAATCTATAAATCCTTTTAATAACTAGTAATAACTTATTGGGAGAAAACCAGAAGTTCTATGTGAAGTCAGACATTGAGCACTCCCCATATAACCAAAATGGTATGATCCTCGTTTCATAACACTTCTACCAAGATTTGATTGTTCGATTGGTAGTCGAATCAGAATCCTCCTGTTGAAGCATCGAATCATCGACTATATGGAGGTCACCCTTAAAAAATATCCAGCAAAAAGTCTATTTCAGAATTTGCACTCTTTGTTAGTTTTCATCAAAATATAGCAAACATTGACTTCAATTCCTGGTTTCTCAACTTAAAATCTTTTTTTTAAATCCTTTTTATACAGTATACAGTAATGAACTGATTACTTGCTGGTTAGCATACCCCCTGATAACATCGTTTTCCACATACGAGGTAAATCCAAAGGTGCCAAAACGTATTCATTCTGATAACGGTGCATCATTCGGCACGTCACGTAGAGCTGGATTTTGCGTGGCATTTCTACAAAAAAATACGACTTGTACAAAATCTCTGGGTAGGAATTGTTCCTGTACATCTGCATAAACAGCTGGGTGCCTCTCACTTCCAAGAGAACAAGCAACAGAGGTGTAGCTCAAGTCTGTTGTTGTGATGACTGATGAAAAAAAAAAGAAAAAAAAAAAAAAAACAACAA
Organism: Silurus glanis; assembly: GCA_014706435.1. Lineage (NCBI taxonomy): Eukaryota > Metazoa > Chordata > Actinopteri > Siluriformes > Siluridae > Silurus > Silurus glanis. Next base: position 3,525,332 of record JAAIIK010000068.1, on the reverse strand, counting down.
CAAAAGAAACACTTGCAATAAATAACACAATAGTCCGATTTTCTTGTAATGGATTAAACAAAACATTTTTTTAAACCTATTAAAAAAACTCTATAAATACTGAGAAAAGGGGAAAAAAAAAAAACATAAAATATAAGATTTGATTTCTCCATTTGCTGTTATAATAACCTTCACTCTTCTATGAAGATATCCCACTGGATTTTGGAGTGTCCTTCTGGAGATTTGTGGAAATCCATTGTCACATGGCTGTTAGTAAAGTTTAATATGATGGATTGGCCAAGTATGTCTCCACACCTGAACAATATTGAGCACCTGTGGGGCATCATTTATTTTCTTTTGCTGCTATAGCATAGAAATTTCCCCACTGTGGGACGAATAAAGGTTTATCTTATCTTATCTTTTTTTATCTTATATAAATACAAGTCAAGAGCGATTGGTGCCAATAACAGAAAGCTGATTGCATGTCGGTCTCATTTGTAGTCGTAATGCAGCGAATTATATTTGTAATGGCGAAAGAAAGAACTACATCACCATGGAAACTACTAACAAAAACATTCTAAAGTGCTGCGTTAGCATTTTAACGCGCATTGGAGGTAGTGTTACATGGACGTTGGAAAGTGAGGCCCTGTTCAAAATTACATCGAACAGCGAAACATTTGATACATTATTAAAAAAACTAAAAATATTTCAAATAAAATGTGATAATACGTCACTATAGCAACAACGTCTTTTCGCATATTTATCACAATATCAAAATATCGCCCAGCCCTACACCAAGAGTACACATTTATATTTACGCCATTTCGTAGACGCCATTTTTTCAGAGAAAATTCTATTTATCTCACGCGTACAACTGAGCAGCTATGCGGTTAGGGGCCTTGCTCAGGAGCCCGGAAGTGGCGGCTTGGACTCCTTTGAACTCCTGACCTTCGGATCCAAAATCGACGCCTTCGACACTAAGCTTCCACCTCCCCATGATGATGATGATGATGATGATGTAGTGGAGCTCCAAAACCTCCTTTTCCTCTGGCCGTGATCTTCCATGCTTTGCGTTATTAACACTGATGTCTACGTTTTTGCTGCCATCATTCTAAGCCTTGCTGCTGAATATACAGGGAGGAAACATTGTGGTGGTGTTTTGAACAAGGTGCTTTTCTTCCTCAGAAACAATGATCGCATCGTTCACCAATTTCATTAGGTTTCTTGAAGTAAACTCCATCTCTGTCTCTCTCTCTCTTTTAATTAGAACCCGCCTGGAGGAGTTGCGCATGTTCCTGGAGAATGAAACGTGGGAGTTGTGTCCTGTGAAGTCCAACTTCAGTATCACTCAACTTCACGTAAGTCTCAGCACTTCACCTGAGGCGGCTGTTTTGATCAGAAACAACAAAACCTCACATCTTGGTTCTCCAGTTCATCCGAGAACTGCCGGTTACTATATATACATACATTGCTCTCCAAAAATATTGGCACACTTGGTGAAAATGAGCAATCTGTGATGAATGTCTAAAAATTTGGCTTGTGGGTTAACTCATTTTTAGGCAGGAAGTCATAGTTAAACACTTTTCATTTCCTAATCTCCCATGTGTACAAAAAATATCAATAGGAATATACTTTAAATACAATTCATGCATATGAATTCATAGAAACCAATAACTGTGGCGCATATATTTTGATAAAACGTGGACCAAGTACACAAAGCATGTACTTGAGTTAATGTAGAGATACAGTAGCTAAAATATGACTCCAGTAAAAGTAAAAGTGCCCCTTTAAACTTTCACTTGAGTAAAAGCACAAAGGTTGTTGCCTTTAAATGTACCTAAGACTCCAAAGTTCTATGGGTTATTATGGCTGTAATGTTTCTATTATCATATTTAACACAAGACTCTTTGCTTAATCAACTCAGTTTATCGACTCAATGTTACACTTAACACACCGATCTATTAATAGAATGATATTAGTGATAGACGAGTATCTGTGAGAGTGAAAGGGAAAGTTTATAGGACTGTGGTGAGACCTGCGATGTTGTATGGTTTAGAGACAGTGGCATTGAGTAAAAGACAGGAGGAGGAGCTGGAGGTAGCAGAGCTGAAGATGTTGAGGTTTTTGTTTGGAGTGACGAGGATGGACAGAATTAGAAACGAGTTTATTAGAGGGACAGCGCATGTAGGACGTTTTGGAGACAAGGTGAGGGAGGCGAGATCGAGATGGTTTGGACATGTGCAGAGGAGGGACATGGGGTATATCGGTAGGAGAATGCTGAGGATGGAGCCACCAGGAAGGAGGGAAAGAGGAAGACCAAGGAGGAGGTTTATGGATGTGGTGAAGGAAGACATGCAGGTAGTTGGTGTGACAGAGGCAGATGTAGAGGACAGGGGGGTGTGGAGACGGATGGTCCGCTGTGGCGACCCCTAATGGGAGAAGCCGAAAGAAGAAGAAGAAGAAGAATGAGTCAAAAACCTAATTAATATCTATTAAAATTATGAGGCAAAAACCTTCTTTAAAAAAAATTCAATCGCTCAAATAAGGTCACTGGTGTTGTAGCAAGTTTTAGTCCGGCGTTTCTTCCATCATTTATTGCTTCCAAAATGCTTGGTGTTGAACTGACGCTGAACTGTATGTTGGTGATAAGTAGATACACCAAACCGCAATCAAAACAAGTTCAAGCCAAATTTTGACCAGTTAAGTTTTTATCCGCTCACAAATTGAGAAGGAACGACTGATTTCGCAAAATGTAGTTGAGTAAAAAGTAAAATATTTGACTTTAAATTGTAGTAAAGTTAAAGTTTCTCCAAATAGAAATACTTCAGTGAAGTACAGATACGCGAAAAAGCGACTTAAATACAGTAACGATTTACATTTACTTCCTTACTGCAATTTTCACATGAGAGCAAAGTATTTTTGTGATTTCTTTCAAATAAATAAAAAAGATCATCATCTTCGCTTCAATTCATCAAGGGTGCCAGTATTATTGAAAGCGCGCTGAACTTGCTGAGCATACTCGGTTATTATTTCCTGTTAGAAATTTGTTTTGTGTGGATTTTGGGGAAGTTTTTAGTCAGGACTTTAGAGAAAAAACTGCATTATGACTATGGGATCGTAGCCAGACGCTGAATCCTGGCGTGGATTATCGCCTTCTCTCAGCTGTATCGAGAAACAGGAAAGACGTGCGTGTCAAATGTATTTCAACACGAGCCTTTGTGAGCCTCCCAGGGTCGCTATGATGTCAATCTGCGGGAAAAAAAAACAACACATTTGTTTTTCACTTTGTGCCGAGACACGCCGCAGCGAAATCACATTCTCCAGAGAGAATCTTATGAATAAATCTACAAACATTTCTATTGCAAGCGGGTTCAAAAATCTTTTCCGTCATTGATTTGGAGCGTACAGTGGGGTTTAAGGTGGCCATTTTGATTTGTATGATCGGGTTGCGATGAGACGGAATGTATATTAGCACGAATCACATCTCCATCACAAATCGATGAACAATTTGTTGTTTGAGGTAATTTTTCTTTAGGTTTTTTTTTTTTTTTTTTGAGGTATAACATTAATTTTAAATCTTTTTGCTGTCTATGGCCTGTTTCACCTGCATTCATTTTACATTCTTTATGTTTTCAATTGACACTGCAATTGTATTCCTCAGGTTCACCATAAAAACCACTGAATGGGTATTTGATTAAAGTGATCATTGCACAGATGAAACCAGGGTTTGTTCATGTTGGTATGTGTATGATGAGAGATCAGACCGTTTCTTATGTTCGATATTAATCGAATGTTTCAATAAAAAAAATAGATTTTTTCCCCCCAATGTAGACAGAAGATAATGGAAAATAAAGCAAAAAAAATGTAGAAATAAATCCAGATTTGGCTAGAAAATTAGGTGTCCCAATAATTTTGGAATGTGGATTTTTTTCCACATATATACATTACTTAATATAAAACCGCTTTTGAGTCTTTCATCAGAAAACGTGTCCATATTTTTATGGTACTAACAAATGAATAGACTCACTAAACATACACTTTGCGAACAAATGTTTTGGGACACCTGATTTTTCCAGCTATATGGGGTTCTTTCCCAAACTGTTACCACAAAACATCTTGGATCTTCACTTGAACAGGGAGACACAAACCTTTTCCAGCATGATAATGGCTCTGTCCACAAAGCCAACTCTATGAAGATCTGGTGTTCAAGGGCTGGAGCGGAAGATGTTAAGTGGTCTGCTATAGAGTTATAGATATCAACCCTTATTGGATTGGAATTAGAATTGGAACGCTGACTGCATCCCAGGCCTCGTCACCTCATCTACATCAGAACCTGACTTAACACCTTTGTGCCTAAATATGCACAAATCTCCACAGGAACACATTATTATAAAAGTGGAAGCTTAATGTGGAATAGGATGTTTAAAAAGCACATTCGACTCTTATAGTCAGGTGTCCACAAACGTTTGTCTATTGGATTGATATTTTATGTTTGTTTTTTTAATTATTTTTACTTTTAAACTGTGTGAGTGAACAAATGTGCAACCATTAAACCTGATGATTTCTGTAGTAATCGTTTGAACACCGTTGTCCTGCAGGAGTTTAAGTTCATGGGCCAGTGTCGCTCGCCGTCTGCGTCTCCAAGCAGACAGCCAACCTCCAGAGACCCTGACCAGCTGTTTCTCTTCGAGCAGTACATACAGGAAGGAAACCCTTTTGAGATGCAGATCGACAATAAGGAAGAGGAGAGTGAGGACGTTCTGGCATCCAATGGGGTAGGCTTATTATTTTTATTATTACTCATTATTCAGTTATTACATGTTCGTTACATCCTTATTTTAGGTGTGTTACAGCTTATTACTACTATTTCTTTAGAAAACACGTTATTTTTCCAGTTCATAGGTTTATATAGAGGTTATTAATAGTAATAATAATAGCAAAGGATGTGTAAACAAGCTGATTATTATTTTTTTTTTTTCTTTTTCTCCTAAATTCATAGATTTTTTTATTATGGAATGGAATAGAATCACATCTTTAACTTTGATGTCGATGCGAATCACTGAATCATACCATCCATAATACACACGATGTTATGATAGAAAATGACAGAATACATGGTTTTTTTTTTTTTTTTTTTTTTTCCCCCCCCCAGAGTAGTTGTGTGCAGCAGATTGTTTGTGACCACTTTCTCTCAGGCCTCAGTGAACTTGAGTCCCTTCATTTATTCTCGATAACATGACCGAACCCACAATGAGCTGTTGAAACAAATGGACATAATTAACGGTGTTAAGTGGTTTATCGTCTCTTTCTCTACCTGCCATGTTAGATCAGCTTTATGGGAGGGTGTAGTGTCTGCGTGGAGTTCTCTTCACTCCAAACCCACTTGACATTTCAAAACACGCAAGAAGGTTTTATTCTGTCGATGACGTAGGCTGTGAAAAAAAAAAGTGTTTTTACCTTGAGAATGCATAAAGTTAAATAAATAATCATTACAAAAACCAGACAGTTTTGATTACTGTCGTCTGTGAACGCCTGGGGCTCACGTGTTTATTTTCATGTATTATAAGAGCCTGTTGTTGAGCCGGCAGCATGTGTTAACATATTTCACAAACCCCATGCAGTGCTCAGGATCTGGAGGGTCTCTCACATGGTGTTCAAAACAATATGGCACAGAAGGTTATTATCATGATCATCTCCCCGTGTAGCATGTCTTTAGTTCTTTTTTTTTTTTCATTCAGATCTGATTTCATTTATGAATTAAGTGAGTTGTATGAAAGTAAAAATGAACATGAAGGCCTGTTTATGCCTCTTTTTTTCTTTTTTTTTTTTTTGCACACACGAGCAACATTTTTTTTTTTTTCATTTCTTTACAGTGCATCCTGAAAGTTTTCACAGCGCTTCACTTTTTTTTTTCCATATTTTGTTATGTTAAAGCCTCATTCCAAAATGGATTTAATTCATTATTTTTCTCAGTTCTTCTGGTGTTGATCTGTGATAATCGCAAATGTTGAGCTATTTTATGAGTTGCTCAGTAGCTCCTAGTTTTATAACCCCAAATGACTGTATAAGACTGTAGAAAGGACATTTCTCATAATCTTACATTCCAGTGCTCATGTTAGTTTTCACTTTACAGTGTTCTGTATTGTTTAAAGACTATAATCACACTCTTGATGTCACCCAAATGAGGATGGGTTCCCCTTTTGAGTCTGGTTCCTCTCAAGGTTTCTTCCTTATAACATCTGAGGGAGTTTTTCCTTGCCACAGTCGCCATGGCTGCTCATCAGGGATAAATACACACTGGTAAAATTCTGTAAAGCTGCTTTAAAACAATGTCTGTTGTGAAAAGTGCTATAGAAATAAACTTGACTTTAAACAATACCCAATAATGACAACGTGAAAGAAGTTTGTTTTAAAAAATGATAAAAAAAATCACATGGACATAAGTATCACAGCCTTTGCTCAATACTTTGTTGAAGCACTTTGGCACCGATTACAGCCTCAAGTCTTTTTGAGTTTGATGCTACAAGCTTGGCACCTATTTTTGGGCAGTTTCTCCCATTCTTATTTTGAGTTATCTACAAAACTCAAAAGCTCCATCAGGTTGGATGGGGAGTGTCAGTGCACAGCCATTTTCAGATCTTTACAGATACGTTTAATCGGGTTCAAGTCTGAGCTCTGGCTGGGCCACTCATGCACATTCACAGAGTCGTCCCGTTGCCACTCCTTTGTTATCTTGGCTGTGTGATTAGGGACGTTGTCCTGTTGAAAGATGAACCGTCGCCCCAGTTAGAGGTCCAGAGCACTCTGGAGCAGGTTTTCATCAAGGATGTCTTTGTACATTGCTGCATTCATCTCTCCCTCAATCCTGACTCGTCTCCCAGTTCCTGCTGCTGAGAAAAAAAAAAACATCCCCACAGCATGATGCTGCCACCACCATGCTTCACTGTATCGATGGTATTGGCCAGGTGATGAGTGGTGCCTGGTTTTCTCCAGACATGACTTGTCATTCAGGCCAAAGAGTTTAATATTTGTTCTTTATGGTCTGAGAGTCCTTTAGGTGCCTTTTGGCAAACTCCATACCAGCTGTCATGTGCCTTTTACTGAGGCCATACAAGCCTGATTGGTGAAGTGTTGCAGAGATGGTTGTTGTTCTGGAAGGTTCTCCTCTCTCCACAGAGAAATGCTGGAGCTCTTTCAGAGTGACGATCGGGTTCTTGGTCACCTCCCTCACTTAGGCCCTTCTCCCCCGATCACTCAGTTTGGCAGGGCGGCCCACTCTTGGGAGAGTCCTGGTGGTTCCAAACTTCATTGGGACTTTAAATGCTGCAGATATGTTTCTGTACCCTCCCCCAGATCTGGGCCTCGATACAATCCTGTCTCTGAGGTCTAAAAACAATTCCTTGCACTTAATGGCTTGGTTTGTGCTCTGACATGCACTGTTATCTGTGGGACCTCATATAGACAGGTGTGTGCCTTTCCAAATCATGTCCAATCAACTGAATTTACCACAGGTGGACTTCAGTCAAGTTGTAGAAACATCTCAAGAATGATCAGTGGAAACCGGATGCACCTGAGCTCAATTTTGAGTGTCATTGCAAAGACTGTGAATACTTATATACATGATTTTTATTTGTAAGAAATTTGCACAGATTTCAAACAAACTTCTTTCATGTTGTTATTATGTGGTATTGTTTGTAAAATGTTAAGGAAATTAATGAATTTAATCCATTTTGGAATAAGGCTGTAACATAAGATGTGGAGAAAGTGAAGCGCTGTGAATACTTTCTGGATGCACTGTACATTTGTATTTTAATTTTTTCCATTAAATATTTGATCAAAAAGAGATCCTTACCAATCCTCTCCACTTCCTGCTTCACCATCTCCAGTCAATGTGCAGTTTGTATAGCAGTACAGATTTACTGTCCTCTGAAAATAACTCAACATACAGCCATTATTGTCTAAATAACTGGCAACAAAAGTGAGTACACCCTTAGTGAACATGTCAAAACTATTTTTAAAGTGTCAGTATTTTGTGTGAGCACCATTGTTAATCCTCCTGGGCATGGAATCCACCAGAGCTGTACAGGTTGTTGCTAAGATCCTTTTCCACTCCTCCATAATGACATCACAGAGCTGTTGGATGCACAATAGGGTTCAGGTCTGGAGATATACATGGCCACTCCATCAGCTTCACCTTCAGCTTCCTCAGCA
>JAAIIK010000068.1:3483867-3516742 GCA_014706435.1 Silurus glanis | reverse complement strand
TATATATATAGATATATATCTGACCTCAACCTTATTGAATGAATGTGGATGCTGACTGCACCCCAGGCCTCCTCACCTCGATTACATTACTGACACCCTTGTGGCTGAATGAGCACAAATCCCCACAAGCACATTTTTGGGGGCAAAATGATGAATACAAACATTATGGTAGCTTAGTGTAACTGCAAATTGATTTATACTAAAAAAAAAAAAATTGGAACATATAGATTTTTATTTACATGGAATCTGACATCTTTAGTGTAAATCTTCCAGAATGATGGTCTTGTAGAAAACTGTTATTAGTCTCTAATATTGCACACAGAGAGTGTTGCTCCTTTGACGACATAATGACAGCACCCTGAGGTGAATTCGGCTTAGATAGATTCTTCAGGTCGCTTATGTTCTCCCTGAGATGAAATCCATCCCAAAAGGAGAAGGCTCTTTATTTGGAAGAAATTTGAACCAGAATCGCCTCTGCCCTTTTTAGAAAGAGTCAGGTTTTTGTGAAGGTTGCAATTTTTACAAATAATATTGTGATAATATCAAAAAAGCGTGAAAGGTCAGAGATTTCTTGTGATGGGAAAGTGTAATGTACACACATACACACTGGCACACACAAACCCACCTGAGCAGCCACTGAGCTTTGTGTTGAGGTGGACTATAAGCAGTGTGTGAGTGGGAGGTGCAGTACTAAAAACGAGTTTCTAACTTTTGATGTTTTTCAGGGATAAAGCAACACTTTCAGCACTGCAAATTCTCATCCAATTCTCACTGAGAAACCTGCAGTGGCTGATCTATGAATAGGTGTAGCTGCCTTATTTTAAGAAATGTCCCAGAACTACAACTACATTTGGGTATTTTATTATTATTATTTTTTGGACACTTTGTTGTATCAAGTTGGATGTAAATGGGTCATAATTCCACAAGGAATGTATTCAATCATTTTCTCACATACCACAGATATCACATATATACATATCTTTAAAGTTTTTGCTCTTGAATGCATTACGTGGATCAGATAGATGAGACTCTGTGGGATTTTTGGAATAATTTATTAGTAAAATAAGTAATTTATATTTCATGTATTCCTCAAAAACATGTTGATGTAAGTCTCAGTAATATTGGTTCTTGGTCCTAGGTTCTGGACCAGTGGTGGACAAAGTACAGAAACCATGTAGTAAAATATTACTCCATTAAACGTGAAAGGGCTTCCTTTAAACCTTCATTTGATTAAATGTACAACATTTATTTGCCTTCGAATGTACTTAAGTATCCAAGGAACTCATTTTGTCAAAAGGCTCTTTGCTTAATCAAGTCAGAGTATGTAAAAAAGACTCTCAGCACACCAATGTATTAATAGAATGATAATAATGAGTCAAACACTGATTGATATCTATTCAAATTATCATTAAGACAGAACCTTCTAATAAGTCCACGGGTGTTGTGGCAGTTTAGAGTCAGGCGTTTCTTCCATCATTTATTCCTCTCGAAATGTTCTGCTTGCTGAACTGTATGTTCATGCTAAGTACCGTAATTTCCAGACTATAAGCCGCTACTTTTTTCCCAAGCTTTGAACCCCGTGGCTTAAACAATGAAGCGGCTAAGTTATGGATTTTTCCTGGGTTTTTCCCGGTTTCACAAGCTTCATGCCACCAAAAAAACTGAGCCCCATAACATTAGACCAATGAAATTGCCGAACGGGTTCAGGTGAACCAATGAAATTCTTTATATTGAATCAGATGCGCTCCCACTGAATCCGGCCGCACCACATCATAAATATGGATGCGGTTCCTCTGATGTTTGACCTGCCGCTCACTCGGACTGTCTACAGGAAATGCGAATCATTCGTCACGCTGAAAACAACCGGGCATGAAAAAACGCACTTCACCTGTGTTCTGAGCTGCATGGCATCGGGAGAAAAGCTTCACCGATGGTGATTCTTAAACGCACGACAGTGCCAAAAGAAAAACTCCTGAGAAAAATAGTTGTGAAAGGAAGGAGGAAGACAGTGAACAATGACTTTCTTGGTAGGCTACTGTTTAGATACAAGTCGTGTAACAGACACTGTCTTTCGTTAAAGCCTGTGTAAAGTTCATTAGTTTCAATGTAGACACCTGCGGCTTATAGACAGGTGCGGCGTATTTATGTTCAAAATAAACATCTTTGTAAAATTCAGTGGGTGCGGCTTATATTTGGGTGCGCTTAATAGTCCGGAAATTACAGTAGATATCACCGCTTTTAAGTTTTATCCACTCAAATGAAAAGGAGCAAAATGTAGTTGAGTAAATAAGATCTTTGCCTTTGAAATGTACTGAAGTTTAAGTCTCCCCAAATGGAAATAATTCAGTGATATACAGATACATGAAAAAGCTACTTAACTAAAGTAACAGTATATATTTACTTTGTTGCTGTTCACCACTGCTGAAAACATCTCTGTAAACATACACCTGCATAACATAAACCTGCTGTAGACTTTGGGTCTTGACTGAACCCAATTTTGTCTCCTGCTGTTGAAACCAATCCACCTCAAGGATTGGCTTGTTGTGCATTGTGAGATGCATTTCTGCTCCACATCGCTGTACCGAATGCTTATTTGAGTTATTATGGCCTTTCAGGCAGCTTGAAACAGCCCTGAATTCTCACATCGAAATGCATGCAGAAGATTTTTTTGTTTTTTGTACCACTCTAGAGACTTTACTGAGAATTATATATATATAAAAATCCCAAAAGATCAGTAGGTTGTTTATGGGAAACAAATAAATACGATTAAGAAATCTGCAATGTAGATGAAGAATAAAAACAATCACTTCATGCATTTTATATTCCAGTTCAGTCTAGTTGATTTGAACATTGTTTTTTTGCTTCATGCGTTCTAGAGTTTACCAGCCCACTGCACAGTCTTTACATCCTGTTAGCCTTCCTGACCCCTCTTACTGCACTTTCCTCCTCTTTTCCCCTTTTTCCATGTCAGTACGAGTCTGAAGAACTGGAACAGAGCGTGTATCAGGACTATGACAGCGACAGTGATGTGGCCGATGAATTGAAGCAGGACTTTGTGGATGAGCAGACTGGAGACATACCCAACAAGAGGTCAGTATATTATTGGGTTTGAACTAATTACTGGGTATATCAGCTAAATTCATTAAAAGGTTTTTAGCATATGACTTATGAAGATTGAATGCTGCTGTAAATAATATGGTTTAATTACAGCCCAAATAACATATTTGGGCTGTATATATTTGTAAATCCATTACTGTATATATTTGGCCAAATAACATATGGAGTTCGAATCCTTGATTTTTGGCTAATATTCACAATTTAACAAGCTTTTAATAATAAATACATTTTGCGTATTGCACAGGTTGTGTCTCTTTTTTGTTTTATAAGCCATTGATACTGACTTGGCAGCTGGAAAACTTTATGGTACAGATCGGGGCAGCACTCTTGCTACCTGATCTGTGTCCTCTGCCTAAATTGCACTGCCTGAAGACACTGCACGCATGTTGCAGTGTGCAGTCTTCTTTCTGAAGTTGTGGAAATGAAATTCTAACAGTGCTAAACGCAGTGCTCGAGCATTTGCACGCGGCTCGTTTCATCCTGCCACAACCAACACACACACAAAAAAAAAAAAACGCTGTTAATTGTCCTGAGGCCTTCAGGGTGCGCGCTCACTTTCAGAGAAAACGCTCTGGCGAATATTAAATAAGCTGTTAGAGCAGAGCTAACTGGCAATTGCGCGAATAATTAAAAGATCGCCACGGACTTTTTAGACCCCGCAATTAGCGATCGCGCTAATGCCTCCTCATTTCCTTATTCGATTGCGTAAGCCTGAGAAGCAACAGCATAATCTAATTTGTAAACTCTGCAATCTGGCCCTCTAAGCAGGAATTTAATCTCACGCTGTGTGCTGCGAGAGCCTGTGAGCAAACATGCTATCATTAGTCTCCTAGCACGGAAAAAAAGAGGATTAATTATCTTATTTTAAACCTATTCAGCTGTGTTTTGGGGCGTTATCTTCATGAAACAGTTGGGAAATGATTTGCTGTGAATGGTAACAGACTACAGAAATGATAGCTTGATTGACTGATTCGAGAAACTAAACAAATTGCTTTAATATTTTAGTATGTTTGATGTTGTTAAATAACTACACTGGACGTTAAAAGTCTCGACGTATGCTATAATAAATATTGGAACACTTGATTTCATGTGCATGCTGTTGTAAAGGATTTCTGTCCAACAGTGAACAAATCTAAGGGTGCCAATACTTTAACCACCAGGGCAAATAGACAGGCTGTTGGGTGCAAAGATTGCCAGAAGATTAGTTTAATTTAATTATGAACGAAAACACATTTTTCTGTGGCATTGTATCGTATCGCATAGTGCGCTAGGTAGAAGCCGCGACTCAATCTGATTAGCAAACACAGCGGTTTGGAAACCGTCAGCTATTCATTTAGACTTGAAAATGTCAAAGCAAAGTTGAATATCAGGCATAAAAAGACATGGTGGGCAGATAAAGAAGAACAAATTGTGATAACATGGTCTTCTGATGCAAAATGGGATTTATTTATTCATTTTTTATTTTTTTTACGGAACTTTATCACTTTTTTCTTTTAATAACTCGCTGTGACTAGCGAATTTTGGGTGCCTTCCATCAATAGATTCATTGACACTGAGCTCATGTACAGTAGCACTTTTATCGAACAGAGGTCAAATCCATTTGTCTAATTGTGTTCACCAAAGGGGTTTCATACTGTAGCATCAGGGATGAGCTATCATTTGAAATAACAATTTTATGTTAAAAACAAATTAGTAGTAGTTCTCCATATTATAATAATGATCCCTTTTAGTGCTTCAATTTCTGTTTATTTTATTGGTTCAAAAGTTTTCTCAGTTGCACTATTACATCAGCAGTGTATCACCCACAGAAATAAATTAAGTAATTAATAATAAAAAAAAAAAAAAAATAAAAAAAAAAAAATATATATATATATAGTAATGCTAGAAACAGAAATTTCTATTATATATTTAATATACCACATTAAAAAAAATTAAAACTTTTTTTTATACATTTTTGTATTGTATGCATATCAATATATTTAATTCAATAGCAAATGCACACTAAACCATAGTAACAAAATCTGCAAATGTGTTAATATTTGAAAATACTTTTTGGTGTGTTCAGTTCAATGTTATTTATATACTGTAACACTTAAAACAATGGACTTTGTCCCAAAGAAGCGTTAGAAGTCTTGAGTTAGAAGTCAGAAGGCACCCTGAGTAAATTGATTATTTGCTGCCTGTCTGAGCCAAAGAAGTAAAAGTGAACTCTCTGTACCATATTGAATTGCATAGTATTATATTCTTTCGATTGCATTGTATTACATTGAATTGCATTGTGTTCATGCATTGTAACGGGGGAATCGTGTAGTATCGTTCGGTAGCTGTGCATCGAGATCGGCATCAGTTATGGTGATGCACATCCATCGTAACATTTCAATTTGTACTAATAAATTACATCAAAATGTATGAAAAACTATTTTATTATTGTATCATTCATATCAAGATATCATAAATAAAACATTTATAACAAGTAATTCACAATTTTTGTTGAGTTTACAGTACATGTACAATCTCCCTTGAAAAAGGAACCATCAAAAGAAGAGTCAAAACCTCGCCTTTTTTTTTATTACACGCGAGGGGGTCATAGAACGTAACCCCCGCGAGTGTCGAGGTTGCACTGTATATTCTAATTCTCACTTTCTATACACAATCACTTGTATAATTAAAGGAGTCAGTGAGCGTTCAGTCTGCCGTTCTCCCACTGTGGAGACTGGCACTTCCTTTTCCAGCACATTCACACTTGACTTGTCACACTATGGGTTATTATACATGGGTTATTATATAACCCACATGGGCAATAACACATGGGTTATTATATACGACTGACAGCTGCAGCGGCATTAGAATTTTAACCCTTGGTACGCTTGCAGCTCATTTATTTTCTTTAATATACATATAAAATCTGTGAATGATAGGGTACGATTTTTACGTAGCTAAATCATGATGACAGACGTCAAGTTGTGGATACAGGAAGGTAGGAAGGATCGATTTCGATCATCTGCCTCTCTGCTATCTCACCATGTTAAAATCACTTGTTGCTAATGTTTAATACATTATATTGGACAAAACTATGTGGACACCTGACCATAAAATTCTAATAACCTCCAGTCTTCTGGGAGGAAGTTCTGCTAGATTTGTGAGATTTGTGGAGATTTATACAGCTACTGTATTTATACATTGCCATGCTGGAACAGGTTAGTTCAAATGAAGGAAAATGTAATAGTTCTACATCCAAAAAGCATCCTATACAACTGTGTGCCTCCAAATTTGGGTTTGGGGAAGAACCACATATGGCTGGGAAAAGTCAGGTGTCCAAATACTTTTCTCTCTATAGTGTAGCACATTATTTCTGAGAAGACATTTTTTTATTTATGGCCGCACTTCAGCGTTCACTCAAGCATCAAAAGCTTTACGTTGTATGACTTCCATTACTTTTTAGTGTAAACACGCCGTGTTTTTATAAGGTATTTGTATACCGTATGTCTGGTTATTGCAGACTAGACCTCCACTTAGCATCTTTTAGCCACTGACGCAGAGCCTCAAGAACAATTTCCTGTTCGAAAGTCTAGCTGAATAGCACACTTTTGCGTTGGAACTCTCTGATTATGAGTGGGTAACATTTTATCGAATCTCAGTGTGTTTTCTAAATATAATTATGGTTTAATTTTTAATTGAGATAAATGAGAAACTGGAGATAACAGTGTGAGTTTGGTGGGTTAAACACCTTTTTTTTCCCGGCTTTATTTTGACTTCACTTTGCACAGCTTTTTTTGACTTGTTTTTGTGGTTCACAACTGCATTTTCCTGAATGCGGCACACAGAACCTGGAAGCAGTATGCTGGGTAAAACTCAATTAAACACGTAGCTGAACGCCAGGCATTTCATTTTAACATCTTTTCAGAGAACATTTAAACATACAGAGGTGGAAAAAAAAAAGATCGGAGTCGATGCGTGTGATGGTTTTTTTCCCCACATTGTTTTGTCTATTAATGAATTCAAGTTTTATTTGTCACATGTTCACAAGTGTGTGCTGAAGTTTCAATATATATATATTAAATGAATTATGAGTATTTATATGACATATTAGCATGAGGTATTCTTAAAAAAATAAAGGAAGACGGAGGATAACAAGGAGAATTTATATGCTTGATGCGCAAAAAATATGAAAAGATACGTAGTGTGCAACTGAGTGCAATGGTATTTGGAGTCCTGAGAATTAAGAATTGTGGCGTTCCAGTATGTAAAACAGATGCAGCAGTGCAAATATGTATGAAATGTAACAAAGTCAGTTGGCAGTTGTGGTTTGCAGTGAGACCGTATTACAGTTCGTTGACGATTCTGATAGCCTTCAGGTAAAAACTATTCTTCAGCCTGTTGTTTCTGGAATGAACCAAACAGGCCTCAACAATGATGGAACTGTAATGAATGGACATTCGATGATGACCCATGCCATCTCAGAGAGATGTTTTTCTTCCAGAGTCGCCACTGGCTAATTCATTTGGGATAAACTTACAATTGTAGGTGCTAAAGTTGTGCATTCTTTTATAACCTCTTTATCTCTGTAAAGTTGCTCTGAGACTATTTCCATTGTTAAAAGCGCTCTACAAATAGAAATGGTTTGTCATGATCAAACGTTTATGCAGCTACTACAAACAAAAGTCATGCAATGAAGTGAAGATATTTGAGTGCACATTAATACATGGAAATGGGAGATTTTGGAACTAGGAGTTGGCGAATCTGGGATGTAGTTTTTTCGAACCCCTTGCCATTAGATATAATGGAGCAGTGGATTGGTGCACAACAAACGTTTGCTGTAAAACCTTTTTTAAGAATTGTGATAGTGTGAATGCTACACAAAGGGAATTTCGCAGTCATTACCAGTTGGGACATCCTTAACTACTGAATTGCGTTTAAAAAAAATCTACAAAATCGAATAAAGAAATGCCCCTTGTGGACATGTGCAATACATCCGAAATTAATTTATTGATAATAATATAAATCTGTTAAACATCCAAATCAATCTTTAACAAATCATTTTTTTTTTTGTGAACAGCACACCACATTTACCTATACGTTTACATTCACAGTGTATTCAAGCACTGCTCAGGATTGCAATACTGTTCACGCTGTTTCTCTTGACTGAAATAATCTGTTTTTTCCTCCTGATTAACAAGAAATCAGATCCGTGCTGTGTGTCTGAACGACAAGAATGTTGTTAAAATGAAGCTGTATTGATGAAAGCTAAACTGTTTTTCCACTTCTCTGTGACCAGATTCTGCATAGTTATAAATACTGCAACTAGTGAGATTATTTCATTTAGCCAGCATTCACACTGTTGCAGTTCGAATCTGAGTGCGCTTGTTCCCGGTGCTGCCTCTTAGCCTTGGTCCACTTTCAAATGTATTATACTATATTATATGTGATCTGTTTGTTGTTGGACTGTGAGACGAGTATGTACTTTGTGGACTGAAAAATAGATGGTAAAATAGGATATATATATATATATATATATATATATATATATATATATATATATATATAGCTTTTTGAACTGAGCGCTGATAACAAGCCAAATGGTCCCTCTCCTCTTTAGTCCAGAGGACATGGTGTCCATAGACAACATGATTCCATTACAGAATCATAACTGTATTAAATGCAGTGCTGCCTGAGGGCCCGAAGATCACAGGCATCCAAAATTGATTTTCACCCTTGTCCCTTGTGCACAGAGATATTCTGTACTGTAAATGGTCCCTGGTGGTCTAGGGGTTAGGATGCGGCGCTCTGACTGCGGCCCGGGTTCGATCCCCGGTCAGGGAACCAACCCCAGCCACTCTTAGTGCCGGTCCCAAGCCCGGATAAATGGGGAGGGTTGCGTTAGGAAGGGCATCCAGCGTAAAAACATGTGCCAAATCAAACGTGCGGAGGATCCCCTGTGGCGACCCCTAACGGGAGAAGCCGAAAGAAAGTTATTCTGTACTGTAAATGATGAGACTTTCATCTGTTTGTTGAGGAACATTATTCTGAAATTGATGCACAATTTGTAGACACGGTCTTTCACACATTGATGAAGGCTTGCCAATCTTAACTTCTGAGAGACTCTGCCTTTTTAAGATACACCATTTATACTCAATCATCCTACTGACCAATTGACAATATGTTATAGACAGATAGATAAACATAGACAGATAGATAGATAACATGACTCTGTAACGATCAAAATATATTTAGAACACATGCTGGTTGTGATTGGCCTACATGTCGTGTTTCTGCTATTAAAACCATAAGAGGCTCGAATTTAATCTACACAGTTTTTTTTTTTTTGCAAGCGCTCAGCATGCACAGAGACGTTAGCAAGCATTCCAAACAACACGTAAAAAGCCCCATTCATTTTTATAATTGTTAATGAAGCAGCCGACACAGTGGGTATCGTTACGTCTCACAGCGTTCAGGGTTCTCGGTTCTGCCTGCATGAGCTCGGCTTACTGTCTTCTCCACATCTTCTCTATGCATCCATTTAGGTTTCATATGTGTTATTTTGTTTTCCTTCCATTGCTGATAGTGTAAATTGCCCCTCGGTGTGAACATGTGTGATGGATCAGCATCTCATCTAGGAACCAGGATAAAGCTCTTTCTACAGATGAGTGAATAATGAGAAAGCAGTTCTTGTTCAGTTCTAAACTTTTCCATGATTAAATTGTTTCCTATATTTATAATAGGATTGGAGGAGCCTGATTCGACTACAAATCTCGCAGTCGGATCTTCGCAGAGGTGCTATGAAATGAGGATCGTGCCACTTTGTTTAGATGGGGGTGCCCAAAGTCTGATTTCACATAGAATTACCGTTTTTCTTCCAAGATGTTCATATGCAGCCCATTATAATATTTTTTTAATTCAAATGTGAAAAGGAAGCTTTTAATAAATATTTTGAAATCCACCCCCCCACACCCCTCCGATTAAGTTTCCCTTTCCATGATCCATGACCGACACAGGAGCATCTTGGCGGCAGGGTTTTAAATATTTAGCAATGTCTGCAAGAGACTAAACTTCATTCAGATTTCATTTCCGTTTGTTTTTCAGTGTTGCGCTGTACTTGGAGCCCGCTCGCACACGCAATGCATTTGATTTGCCAAAAAGCAGATCCTGTTTATGGTGTGGCCTTTCTGCAGTTATTAATTTGTATTTTTTTTTTCTCGGTTTATCAATCCAAAGTTTTTATATATCGTATTTTTCGGACTATAAGCTGCTACTTTTTTCCCCACGTTTTGAACCCCGCGGCTTAAACAACGAAGCGGCTAATATATGGATTTTTCCTGGGTTTTTCCCGGTTTCACAAACTTCAAGCCAAAAAACTGAGCGACATAACATTAGACCAATTAAATTTCTGAACAGAAACGAAAAAACGCACCTCACCTGTGTTCTGAGCTGCACGGCTTCGGGAGAAAAACTTCCACCAGTGGCGCACGACGATGACAAAAGATAAACTCCCCAGAGAAATACAGTGGTACCTTGACCTACGAGTTTAATTCGTTCCGTGGATGAGCTCGTATCTCAATTTGCTCGCACATCAAATCAGTTTTCCATATTGAAAATACTTAAAATGGCATTAATCCGTTCCAACCCTCAAAATGACACCCCGTTTTTATGTTTCATGTTATTAAATTGGAAAATACATTTCTAAATAACAAATCTTGTATAAAAACATAATAGAAAGAGTATGTAAAGATATAATAAGGTTTTATTCAGTGTATTTTCCTTGGAGATGAGACTACTTGAGCTAAAGAAAACGCCGGTGTGTGTGTGTGGGTGTGGGTGTGTGGAGGGGGGGTAGAGGCGATAAGCGGAGGCGGAGGGAAAACTCGTTTTTTACTATCACTCCTGTACACTACGTATCCCTAAACTTTAAAATTTTTACTTTTTCTTCTTTGCTTATCTTAATTTTCGTCACAATCTTCACTTTCTGGCTTCGCTTCGCCATCTAGCAGCGGAAAAATCGACCGAGTGACCGCTCGTACCTCAGAAAACTTGTACATTAATGCACTCGTAGGTCAAGGTACCACTGTAGTTGTGAAAGGAAGGAGGAAGACAGTGAACAATGACTTACTTGGTCGGCTACTGTTTAGATACAAGCCGTTGTAGCGTGTTGAGTCTGAGTGAAGGGAGAGCTCACTAAAACTCCAGTTGCAACAGAAATCATATAAGCACAGACAGGTTTCCAAAACTCGTGCTTTTTTATTTTTCTTTGCAACAGCGTTATGGGTTAGTCAAAGAAACGTAGAAATGAGCATCAGAAAATAATAAGGACATAATCTTCGGTCTCCACACACGCAGTAATAGCGGAAGAATGCAGTAGCAGCCTATTCCCGAAATACCGCTATGCTCCTAATAGAAGCACAACATGTTGCATTTAGTGTCTTTCGTTAAAGCCTGTGTAAAGTTCATTAGTTTCAGTGTAGACACCTGCGGCTTATATAAGGGTGCGCTTTATAGTCCGGAAATTACGGTACACTTTCTTCTGTAATGTTTTGTACATCGTGGCTTTAAAATGTTATCATGAATCGTTTTACGATTGTTTATGCACGTTGCCTTTCATTTCAACTTTAAAAAACCATAGATAGATACTGTAATTATATTCTCCCAATGGGAAATTTACAATTTCCAGCTATATCCACAAACATAGGCAATAAGTCATGCAATAAATACTAAAAATAATAAATACTGAAAATTGTAAGGTAGTATAGGTAATAAAGTTGAGTCTTGTGCATATATTGTGTAGAAATGTGTTAGTGTTTGTTTATCTATTAGTGTTAATGTGCATAGTGTCAGGTTTGTGGTAGAGATAAAAAGGCATTGTTAGTTTCGTCTATCCCTTGACTGGCAGTTTTTGTCCCTTTATTAGTAAGGAAATTAAAGTTGTCTTACCCACCTGGTTACCTGGTGTTGTCATCCCTCTTACACACACATGATTCGACTGTGTAAAAGACTTGATTCTAATTCGATGTAAATTGTTTTGTAAGTAAAAAAAAAATTGTTTGCTTACTTACAAAACTGTGGCACAATATTTGTTTAAATACTCCCTAATTCTTCACATATAATTATATATTGTATTTATTCCACATAGTAGTTAAGCTAGGTGTCTCTTTTGTGTGTGTGTGTTTAGCATGTCCAGAGAGACGCTACGTAGCAGAAAGAGATCTGACTACAACCTGAACAAAGTCAACGCCCCCATCCTGACCAACACCACACTTAACGTGATCCGTCTGGTGGGTAAGTGGTTGCCCTTTAACGTTTCCTTCATTCGAACGACACGGAACGGAACAGCGACCCCCGTGCGATCGACCTCGATTTGCCAATCAATTAATAAGCTAATTGCAGAGGTGTGTGCATCGACTCAGCTCCATGTCATTAGATCCATTTTGCATTCGCCTCCTCGTCCCTTTCAGGTTATTCGAGGCATCGATAATTGGTTTAATGCATCAGCTGATGTGGCAGCTCAGACGTCATTAGGTTTTAGCTCGGAATGGATTGAACTTATGACAAAAATGACTTTTTATTCTTTGTTGCGATGTGAGCTCATATTTTTTTTCTCCTCAAGGCTTTTCTTTTAGACTTGCGCTTTGTCGCACATTTTTGTAACCCTGAAATAAACTAGGAGAAAACAGTAATCAATTTCTGTAAAAAAAAAAAAAAAAAAAAAAGTTTCTGTAATCTGCTGTAGTTTTCTCAGGTAATGTGAATTTTTTTTTCCCCACTAATCCTTGTAAAGTACATTTCAAATGATAAACAGGTTTTGCGCCAGATGCAGAATGCACTGTACGGAAAAAATATCCGTGACATTTACCTCTTAACAATTATGTCATATTTTGTTCCGCTGTTTACCAGATGAAAAAAATAATAATCTTTCCTCCGCAAAAACATCAAACGATTCTTTTTCGCTTCATCCGCCCTTATTCAATCCTAACCACATTACTATCTTGCATTTCGTATTTATGCGTTATTTATTTTTTTATTTCCCCCCTAAATGCAATTGCTGTGCCTCAGGGTGCATGGAAATATCAATGTCCAACCAGTAATAATTAATCCACCAAAAAACATTAGGTCTCATTATAACTGACGTGCAGATTTCTTGGATTCTTAAAATGTGAGCTTGATTGATGTTGGAGTGTATTTATAACTTGATAAAACTTGCATTTCCGATTTTCTTTGGAATGGGCAGTTTTCACATCTAGAAAGGCACCATCAGTGCTGAGAGGTACAGTATGTACAGGTTATAGAGCAACACATGCTTCCATCCAGATGATGCATATTTCAGAAAGACAAATACTAAACCACATCTATTATGACAGCATGGCATCACGGTGAGCTTTCACCACATTTGGTGCATGATGAAACAAAAAATATGACAAAGAAGACCCAGGACTGTTGAGTGGATAGAATCTAGTATCAAACACAAATAGAACAACAGTTTTCTCCCAAAACTCCAGCAACTAGTTTCCTCATTTCCCAGATATATGAAATGAAATATGTAATATATGGACTGCAGTTTAAAAAAAAAAAAAAAAAAAAGTTACATAGAGGTCAACATGGCCCTGTACCAACTTTTTTAAGGCCATCTGATTTAAATTAACTTTATTTCTTCTCTTACAATGGAAAAATAATGAAAACTTTCATGATTTTAGCAGTTCTTAGTCCATAAATCAGACCTGTTTGTTCTAAACATCCCACATCTGCTTGTTCGGATTGAGCTCTGGGGGAATTTGGATGTCTTTTTGAACTCTTTCTCATGTTCCTCAAACAATTCCTAAAGAATGTTTGCATTGTGGCTTCAAGCATTATCCTGATGAAAGAGAACACTGTGATTAGGAAATACTCTTGGTGTTGCTGGTCTGCTAGGTACTGTGGGTAGAACATTTCAAAGTGGCATCTAATTGAATGCCAGGACCCAAGGTTACCCCATAAGATTGTCTAGAGCTTCACACTGCTTCCACCAGCTTGCCCTCTTCCTATAGTGCATCCTTGGGCGATCTATACAGGCCCATACACATCGTGCTGTGTTTGTTGAGCTGGTATTTCATTTTTTCAGCAATCTATGCTACTTCAGCTCTTCTAGGATTGGACCAGATGGGTTTGCCTTTGCTCCCCCAGTACGCCTTGGCCTCTTATGGTCTTGTCACATGTAGATATTAACCACTGCACACTGAAATCACCTTACAAGATTCTCCTATCCCATTCCACATTTAGTCACCTCCTCTTGCCGTTATAATCACCTCCAATCTTCTGGGAAAATGTTCCACTAGATTTTGGAGTGTGCTTGTAGAGATTTGTTCTCATTCAGCCACAAGGGCATTAGTACTGATGTAGGTGAGGTGAGGCAGCCTGGGGTGCAGTCAGCAGTTATAATTCATTCCAAAGTGTTCAACAAGGTTGAATTTAGAGCTCTGTAGCATCACATTTTCCACTCCAACCCATGTAAAGTACATCTTCATGGAGCTTACTTTGTAGCACCGGGGCGTTTTTTACATTTTTTTTATTCAAGTGAATGGAACATTTCATGCTCCTGCATCCAAATACACAAATATACAATTAATATTATGATGTCAGGTGTCCCAATACTTTTGTCTCAATTGTGTAGCTGTATGTTGAAGCACTTAATCATTTTTTTAACTGGTTACTATTATTGTAGATAATTGATGAATTATTATTACAGTTTCCACCTTTCTTTAACAGACTCTGGCACTGAAAGTTGTGGTGTTGTCTTTGGCAGGCAAATACATGCAGATGATGAACATTTTAAAACCCATCGCCTTCGACGTCATCCACTGCGTGTCACAGCTGTTCGACTACTATCTGTACGCGGTGTACACCTTCTTCGGCCGGAACGACATGGTATGACCGGTTAAACCTTCTCTATGCTTAGTATCATTGTTCTGCTCTGATTATTATTCAGTGTTTATGTTAAAGTCAAACGCCTTTTTTTTTTTTCTTTTCTTCCATCCTATTCTGAAACTGCGTGTTTATGAATCTGTCACACCAGTCGACACGTTCCCGTGGGTGCATTCCCGAACATAATGAACTCTTATGCTCTATTATTATCAGAGCGAGCTACGCGTCATGTGCCATAGTAGGAAGATTGGAGGTGCGAGTGTCTGGACATGTGGGAAATGTTTCCCTTATAATCATTCGTTTTGACATTACTGTTCAAAGAGATTCATTTCTACATGATTCCTGCTCACAAATTTCACTATTTATTTAGTATAATTCATCGAAAAATTGCGGGGGTTTTTTGTTTGTGTTTTTAATTATTTAAATGACAGACTTTTCTGAGGCGCTCCATTTTCTTTGTCCAAAATGGTTGAGGAAATTGGCATTGAAGAAGAAAAAAAAAAACATCCTGAACTACAGGAAATGTTTATACTAAAATGTTTGTGATAGTATATTTGCTAATCTAAAGAAGTCCTAAGAGGCCACGCATTATAATATTTATTTTCTATTGATTTTTCTCGTTATCACGGCATAATTTTTTCATGATCTCGGCATAACAAAACCCGCCGCCCCGAATGGTTCTGGTTACTATCCGTGATGCCGCCTCTAGAACGGGCCCTTATGCCGAATGCACGGAAAAATTAGGTCGAGAAACAAGAAAGTTAGGATTTCTGTACTAATCTCTTATTAAGGGCTGTTTTGTTGTTAGCAGGTTTGTGACCGGCATTACTGAGGGCATTGCAAGCACCGATAAATAGTCAATTCAATTCAAATTCTATGTGTTTTTCTAGGACTGTTTCATGACTTTCAGTTAAAAGAGTAATAATGTAAATAGAGATGGTCCCCGAGTTACGATGGTCAACTTACGATTTTTCGATCTTACGATGACGATATGACAAAATTGTCGAATGCATTTTACGTATCTGGCAAAAGAAGCAGCATATGCTCCGCTTTCCACTTGAGAATCGGTGCTCGTCCGTGCGACTGCTGCCACGTGCATTTATACTGTATAGTTTATACAGTACGCTACTTTAAATTTGTCTGTTTTAGTCAATTATGTACTGTAATTTGTTCAGTTATTAACATTACAGTATACTACATAGCGATCACCATTCTTTAAGGCTCCTTGGTATGTATATATATATTTTCAAGTTATGATGGTGTCATTAGAACGCCTCTCCATCGTAAGTCACAGTAGAATAAAATTTGAATGGAGAAATACAATAGGATTTAGTATAAAGTAAAATACAATTTTAAAATTTGAGATTAAAAAATAGAAATCTTGGGCATGTACATACAGTATATCACAAAAGTGAGTACACCCCTCACGTTTCTGCCACTATTTTAGTATATCTTCACAGTGACAATACTATAGAAATGAAACTTAGATATATTTTAGAGTAGTAAATGTGCAACTTGTATAGTAGTACTGATTTAAAGTGAGGACACCTTAAGTGATAACAGCTGTACGTCATGTAACCAGGCAAAGCCACACGTTTTATTCATCCTGTTCATGATTTTGTCTTGTTTGATAGGACTATATAGATTTGTGTATCTTGTATTAGAGCAGTTAAAATTTGGCATAAACCGTAAGCATGCCGTGGTGCTAAACACCAAAGTTTGAGATCTACAAGATTAAACAATCATCTTAAATGCTGATTGTTTAATCTGTATAAAGCAGATTGTATGGCTGAGGAGGTTAGACATTAAAGGATTAAAGCCCCGCTGCATCAGTTGCATCAATGACCTCCCATTGGCACCGGGTAGAACAGAAGTGTTTGTTGTGTAACTATCAGCACATAGTGGGAAGAAATTCATTTGCCAGTGAGAAACATGACTGCAGCATATTTAACATGCATCTGAGAGTAATCTTCTCTCTCACACACACACTCCTGCTGTGACGCATAACTGATTTTAAACACAGAGAACTTTCCGAGAGTGAGTTTCTGTGATACTCGTACAGCCCCACAACGCCGGCTGCGCCGCACAACAACGCATCGAGCTCAGCACTCAAGAGTGCATGTTTAAAGTTAATAACTTGCCCCTAAGGCACTGAGTGGAAGGAACAGGTAAGAGAGAGATATGGAGGAACACTGACACACTGGAGAAAATGAATCACCTCTGGGGCAATGAAGGGTCTTGGAGTCAGGCAGAATGCCAGGCTGAGCGTAGTCGGTCCAAAACTACTGCTAAAGCAGCTGTCTCGGTAATGAATGGCTCTTTTTCAGATTTGTTTAAGCGTTGAGAGAAGGCTGTGCTTTAATTGACCACTAGAACATAGCGCTCTCCGTGCAGCACGCAGTGAAAAACAAACGGCGTCAGGAAACAAACGTGGCGTCAGTGATTCGCCTCTAGAGGCGGCTCTCGTAATGACCGGCAACCTTTTCAGCCACTCCAGCAGCGGACGAGAGCCGGAAAAACTATCGTTATGGATTTTTTGCCGATATAGTTCCAGCAATCAACTATTGGTGACGATTATTCGGCAAAACCGATAAATTATTCGACCTCTTTAAATTTTCATGAAAGTTTTCATGCCAATACCCCTTTGCACAAAGCAGTGGAAGTGGAAGATCTCCTGCTATAGAGCTCTGACCTCAACACCTTCTGGATGAACCTTTATGGCTCAACATTGCTTTCAAATTGCTTTTGCTTTTTAGAATTTAAAAAAAAAAATGTTTTTTTCCTTTAAGCATGCTCCATCTCCATCCACACCCAGCTCAGGCAGCCGTCTAGCCGCTCCAAGACAGGGCTGCTGGGTAAGAGTGCAGTGTGCCTCTTCTGTTAGTGTCTCCACCTTAAATCAAACACACTACCTGGTGTGGATATGTATGATTTCATTCTTTCTTTCTTTATTGGTTTGTTGAAATTTTTGTTATTATTTGAACCATTTATTTGATGTTTTATTTGTTTTATTCGTTACCGACTTGTTAAAACCGTATTTATTCATTGATTCATTTACATTTACGGTATTTGGCAAACGCCCTTATACAGAGCGACTTACATTTATCTCGTTCATACAACTGAGCCGCTATGGGGTAAGGGCCTTGCTCAGGGGCCCAGCAGTGGCAGCTTGGTGTGGCTAGGATTTAACTCATGACCTTCAGAGCCAAACTCCAATGCCTTAACCACTAAGCTAGCATCTCCCCACATTGTGCATTATTACTGTGTTTAGGTTTTGCCCTCACACACAAACCTTAATGATGAACTGGATCCAGGGATCTGCTGTTAAATGCACTTTGTGTCATACTGCAGTTTTGTGGAAAAAAAATCTAATAGTAATATACATTTTTAATCAATAGTTTTATCCCCAATGATGAAGCCAGAGGCAGCAGCTGATCATGAGTGATTTATTCATGGAACGTGAGCAGTACAGGGATTCAGAGACTTCAGAAGTGATGTATACTAGCGAGGATGCCTTTGCACAGAGAAATCCTTACTAGCATATTTGTTTATTACGTTTATTAATTAAATCCGCGTTTCCTATTTAATCCCACGTTTTTGCTGTTTACTTCAACTTGTTAAATGACCGTTATTACAGGCTTTAAGGCAGTCAGAGCTTCA
The DNA here is from genome assembly GCA_014706435.1 of Silurus glanis. Lineage (NCBI taxonomy): Eukaryota > Metazoa > Chordata > Actinopteri > Siluriformes > Siluridae > Silurus > Silurus glanis. The sequence continues at coordinate 3,498,082 of JAAIIK010000068.1, read as the reverse complement.
GCGTTTGCTCAAGTGTTGCGCAGATGATCCGTCCGCTAGTATAAACGCGTGAGAAGCGAGAACGTTTTAGCAGCCAAAGATGATAGTTAAGTAAGATTTATGTCCCAATTTGTTTTGTCTGTCCTCTTTAAAGAGCGCTAATGTCTTCGGTCCGAGCAGTGAACACACAATTGAAAAGAATGGCTAGTCTGTAATGCAGAAACATTTCCATTTGGCAGGCAAGAGCAATAAATCGCCTTTTGATCCCGTCTGCGTTTTTTTTTTTTTTTTTTGTTCTCTGTGTTATGAAGATTTTTTTTTCTAACACCATGGTTTCGTGTGGCTCTCGTGAATTTACAAATTTCCAGTTTTCCCCTTTCGATGTTCCTACAGTAATGGGCGTGACGTTTGCAATCAGGCTGTGGTCAGTTTTGGTTTGGCAGATCTTAACTCATACAGAAATACCAATAATAGTAATAATAATGCGAATGTTTATTTAGGATTAGAATTAATAAATGAATAATACATGGTATTATTAGAATGGATAGATGGATGGATGGATGGATGGATGGATGGATAGATAAGGGAAGTGGTAGCTCAGTGGATAATGTGTTGGACTCCTGCTCTGGGGTTTGAATTCACAACCTTCCGCGAAAGGTTGTGAATTCAAATCCAAGAGCCACCAAGCTACCAATTTATGGGCCCTTAACCCTCAACTGCTCAGCTTTGAATATGGAAATCTGCCAAATGCTGTAAAAATGGATGGATGGATGGATGGATGGAAGGATGGGTGGAAGGATGGATAGATAGTTGAGGGAAGTGGTAGCTTATTCTGACCACTGTTTTGGCTACATGCTGATTTCACATCCGTCCACACACACTGTCCATGAGCTGATCGAAACTTTTTGTGTTTAGTGGTGATTCTTTTAAATGATTAGTCGTGAGAAAGATCTCATCAGATCTCCGTGTCCTTTTTTGCCATGTGGGTGGGCCTCGGCGCTCTAATTGTCCTAATTGCGTTCGAAGGAAAGCGCGAAGGGCTTTCCACCGAGCGTGCGCGCTGTCGAAAAGTAACGAGTAAGCGTCCGCGTCTCTAACTGTGTGTGTGTTGTTCTTGTCTCTTTGCTGCAGTATGAATCATCCGGACTTGGGCTGATTAGCAGTAGACTGAGGACGACACTCAACCGCATCCAAGAGAGTCTCATAGACATGGTAAAAAAAAAATAAAAAAATAGCACACAAATTCCTAAAAATATGCCTCCATTTTTCTGTCTATTCATTTCTCATCCAACCCTGGCGTTCTACCTATTTGTGCCAGTAACCTGTCTGTTGTGATCCATCTTGTTTCTCCTCACTTCCATTTCTTTGTCTGAATCTTGCCTTTCCTTCCTCTCTGGCTCGCTCTGCCTCGCTATCCATTTCATAAATACATATATAACGTCCCGGCTGTGAAACTGAGTGGAAATGGTAGTGTGCATTAAGCCCAGTCCTCCATAATCCATCATCATTCTCTATCATCTCATGACCCTTTAGCTGTCAGCCAGCAGCTCCAGGTGAGTTAATGACCCCTCATGCACACTTAAATAGACCTGCTCTTTTTTGTTTTTAATCAATGTCCTGTGGTTTCCATCGTGGCCCCCATTAGGGCTCTCTGGGAGCAATGACCTGTCACCTTTAATACAACACACACACACACACACACACACACACACACACACAGAGAGAGAAAGCTAACCTTCTCTACTGCTGCACAGCCGGTGAGTGTATAGGACTCGCCGTCGTCTACCTCACACACACTCCACTCCTCACCTTGATTGGGGTTGGGTTCCATCGCAACACTGGGAATTTAAGGTGAACCTTCAGCTTGTTTCATGTTCTTTGAAGATGAAGCTCCGAGACTTGGGTTTTACAGTATTAGCCACTTTTTTTCATCATTAGACTGGGTCATGTGGTGCTAAAGGATGGCGGCGATCGCTATAGGTTTCAAACCATCACTTTAAAATAATCCTGAAATGAAAACGGATCAAAAATGGTAGTTCATCTTGGTAGTTCATAGCCCTTGTTTAATTTCATTCGTAATAACTGAAAAACCACAAATAGTAATGATTATTAAATTGATGATTATTGCTTTGAGAATGTTGATGGAGAAGTATAGAGAAGGTCAAGAGTTGCATTGTGTGTTTGTGGGTTTAGAGAAAGCGTACGACAGGGTGCCGAGAGAGGAGTTGTGGTATTGTATGAGGAAGTCGGGTGTGTCAGAGAAGTATGTGAGGGTGGTGCAGGACATGTATGAGGACAGTGTGACAGCAGTGAAGTGTGCAGTAGGAACGACAGACTGGTTCAAGTTGGAGGTTAGACTGCATCAAGGATCGGCTCTGAGCCCTTTCCTGTATGCAGTGGTGATGGACAGGTTGATGGACGAAGTCAGACAGGAGTCTCCATGGACTATGATGTTTGCGGATGACATTGTTATTTGTAGGGAGTAGGTTGAGAAGAGCCTGGAGAGGTGGAGGTACGTGCTGGAGAGAAGGGGAATGAAAGTCAGTAGGAGTAAGACAGAGTACATGTGTGAATGAGAGGGAGGGCAGTGGAGTGGTGCAGTTGCAGGGAGAAGAGGTGGTAAAGGTGGAGGAGTTCAGGTACCTGGGGTCAACAGTGCAAAGTAATGGAGAGTGTGTTAGAGAAGTGAAGAAAAGAGTGCAGGCAGGGTGGAGTGGGTGGAGAAGAGTGATAGCAGGAGTGATTTGTGATAGAAGAGTATCTGCGAGAATGAAAGGGAAAGTTTATAGGACTGTGGTGAGACCTGCGATGATGTATGGTTTAGAGACAGTGGCATTGAGTAAAAGACAGTAGGTGGAGCTGGAGTTAGCAGAGCTGAAGATGAATAAAAGATGAAGAAAAGCTGCAAAAACTTCAATTAACACTTGCATTTGTTCTGGGATTAAAATGTTTTTATGGAAAAACCTTCTTTCCCTCTTCTCAGCTTGCAGGTTTGTCTAATGTGTGAGCTTTACAATACAGGCCACTCTCTGTGCATGAACAATTATTTTGTTCCTCATTATAAATGCATCATTTTACAGAAGAAGAGTGTGTTAGTTTTAATTTTGTGTCATGCCTCTTTGAATGCCTTTTTAATTTGCACTGACTTTTATTTGAGTACTAAAAAAGACATGCAATTTAGTTTTGCTTTGCTTTTTTATTTTATGCTTTATTTTGTTTCAATTCTTTGGTAAAAATCAATTATCATAGTTTTTTAAATGCATATTTTTTCAGTGAAAGAGCTTTTGCGCTCCCGCAGGCTTATTCCGGTTGTAAATAAAGAATTTAATTTGAGAAGTGGGTGTAAGTTTAAGCACCACTAGCGAAATCGACACAAAGTGAGAAGTTTGCTGAAGTTTACAGCCTAGGAATCATCGAGGATCCATGACTAAGCCAGAAGCTTAAGGTGACCAGCTTGACATATTGGATTTGTTTCGGCAGAAGCGTTGAGAGTTGGAAGGCTTTCAACTGTAGGTTTTTATGGTTTCCACCTTATAAAACATGCTGCCACAGCAACTCGCCATAAACAGTGAAGTCATTCTTGCAGAGGGTTCTCCTCGCCGCCTAGTCGTGTGTGGGAGTGTCTATGTTTATAGTGACTCGGATTGAGTTCCACTGCACTCCCCACACTGGTTTTCTTATTTCCACAAATGACCAGCCAGATCGCTTCTCACACTCTGCCTTTTTTTCTGATGTTCTCTTGCGTTTAGACGTTTGCATGAATTATACAGAATTGCTCCAATTCAAAGCTCGATACAGAAACATGTCCAACCTTAAAAATCATGTTCAAAAGGCAAAGAAATGTCATTTCTTCTAATTAATTCAGTGTGGTAGACAGAATCCTCGCTTTAATCCCTGTTCTGTGGTTACTAAAGACTAATAGATGAATAATGTAGCATGTTAGGCTTCGAAGATGCTTCTTTATTACCATAAGTAACCAAAGTGATACAATTGTGTGTTGTGAGATTCAATGCATAATATATATCAAAAATCAGTCTCCAAATAAGAACATCCTCAAAAATGATGGAACAAAATGCACGAGCATTCGGTGCACCAACACAAGGGTTGGTTCTCTCAAGGTTTCTTTCAGCATACGGACAAACTTTTGTGGATACCCGACCATACAATTTTGACAATCCAGTTTCACATTTAGTTCCTGCTGTTATAATAACCTCCACTCTTCTGAAAAGATGTTCCACTAGATTTTGGAGTGTGCTTGTATAGATTGGTGCTCATTCATCCACAATGGTCACGCAAGATCTTCTACTGAAAATCATGTAAACCAAGTTGGCTTTGTGTACAGGGGATGGAACAGGATTGGGCCTCATAGTTCAAGTGAATGTATATTAAGGATGTGCATCTCCATAACTGAGGCCGATGTGATTCACATCTCGATATATAGACAATACAATAAAGGTACATATAAATCAGCTACCAATGCGATACAATTTTCCCCATTACGGTGCAGTGGGATCTGATTTCAAGTCAACACAATGCGATTCAATGCAATATGATGCAATGGACAACAAAATACGATTCTATTCAATTCAGCATGGTACAAATAGTTCCATTTATTTCTTTGTTTCAGACAGACAGTAAATCATCAATTTACTTAAGTGCCTTCTTATTTCTAACACATGACCCTTTCACAATCAGGCCTTTGTAGTGCAAAAAAAAAAAAGGAAAAAGATAAGGATCAGAATCAGGTTTATTGGCCAAGTGTGTTCACACACACAAGGAATTTGGTTCCAGCTGTTAGTGACTCTAAAAAGTACAGACATAAATAACACTATACATTTAGCACGGATTATACGAGAGAAAACAGACTATATTAGACAATACAGACAATATACAGTACGAGTATTAAATAGGAATACAGAGGACATGACAGATCAGTAATGTACATAAAGTGTGAGAGTGCATGGTAGTGCAAATAACAGTGTGCGTCAGGTACGATAAAGAGTTACTTTAGAATTTTGTACAATATACAGCAGCAATAGTGTGTGTAACATATATGGATGATGAGATGACTGACAGTTCTGATAATACAGTACTTATAGATATGAAGCAGTCAATATATTTATGGTGAGTTGTTAATGCCTGGGGAAAGAAACTGTTCCTGTGTCTGGCAGTTTTGGTAAACAGAGTTCTGTAGCACCTGCCAGAAGGAAGGAGCTAAAAGAGGTTGTGTCCAGAGTGCAAAGGGTCAGTAGTGATTTTTCCTGCCCGGTTTCTGGTTCTTGTATGGTACAAGTCCTGGAGAGTGGGCAGAGGAGCACCAATGATTTTCTGCTGTTTTAACTGTGTGTTGCAGTCTGTTCCTGTCCTGTTTTGTTGCTGCTCCAAACCAGATGGTGATGGATGTGCACAGGACAGATTCATTGACTGCAGTGTGGAACTGCATCAACAGCTCCTGTGGCAGACCATACTTTTCTTTATTGGCGTAGAAAGTACATCCTCTGCTGGGCCTTTTTGAGAATGGAGTTTATGTTGGACTCCCATTTCAGGTCTTGGGAAATGGTAGTGCCCAGAAACTTGAAGGTCTCCACAGATGGCACAGGGCTGTTGGATATTATGAGGGGGAGTATTGTTGAGGGGTATGTCCACTATCATCTCCACAGTTTTGAGTTTGTTTAGCTCTAGCCTGTAGCACCAGTCGCTTCACCTCCTGCCGATATGCAGACTCGTCGCCATCTTGGAGTCCGATGAGCGTAATATCATTTGCAAATTTCAGGAGTTTAACAGTTGGGTCGCTTTATGTGCAGTCATTAGTGTAGAGGGAGAGTAGCAGTGGGGCGAGGACACATCCCTGTCCGGAATACTGGAGGTAATACCTCCCAGTCTTACTTGTTGTTTCCTGTCTGTCAGGAAGCTGGTGATCCACTGACAGATGGCAGGGGGTATAGTGAGTTTTAGTAGTTTAAAGTGAAAAATGTACGGAATTATTGTATTAAAAGCTGAACTGAAGTCGACAAACAGAATCCGGGCATATGACCCTAGGCATTCAAGGTGTTGCAGAATGTAGTGAAGCCCAATGTTGACTGCATCATCCACCGATCTGTTTGCTCAGTAGGCAAACTGTAGGGGATCCAGTAGCTTTTCTGTTACAAATTTTAGGTGGGCCAATACCGGTTGCTCAAAGTTCTTTGTGACAACAGATGTCAGAGCGACAGGCCTGTAGTCATTCAGTCCAGTGATGGAGGGTTTTTTGAGGACCGGGATGATTGTGGATAGTTTAAAGCAGGAGGGGACCTCACACAGCTCTTTCAGAGACGAGTCACATCACTTCACAGATCGTGAGTGCTAGGAGGAGTTGTTAGAGGAGTTTGCAGAGGTGTGATGAGGCAGTGGGTTGGGTTGGATGAGAGGTGTGATGATATTGTTCTCAAACCTGCAGTAGAGGGTGTTGAGGTCATCAGCCAGATCTTTGTTTGCTTCACAGGCATTTCCACACTAATGCACGTTCATTAGCTGAAAACCTGCTTTTCAGCTTTTCAGAGTAGCTTCTTTTGGCTGTTCTGATCTCTTTTGTCATTAGATTGCTGGCCTGCTTATACATTGCTATGTCCTTTCCCCTGTATGGAACTTAATTGGCATGTGATTATTCAAGCCTCATGCATACCCTTTATGCTGCTTCTGGTTACTCAGTACAGTGCAACCTCGATACATGCCGGGGTTACGTTTTATGACCCCTCGCGAGTAACAAAAAATCACAAGGTTTTGACTCTCTTTTTGATGGTTCCTTTTTCAAGGGGAATTGTACATGTACTGTAAACTCAACAGAAATTGTTAATTACTTGTCATAAATGTTTGATTCACAACTTTATATGAATAATACAATAATAAAATAGTTTTTTTCAAACGTTTTGATGTAATTTATTAGTACAAACTCTGTTTTGAAATCTTACTCCGAACTTTTAAGCCACTCGCGGCTTCTCGCCAAATATTAGATTTTTTGCGAGTTACTCTCAGTCCGGTTCCAAATGAAAAGTCACAAACTATCGAGGTTGCGGGTGTCAAAGTCGTGAGTATCAAGGTTTCACTGTATTGTAATACTGTGCTGTATATTGTGAATTTTTATTTGGATTTTTTTTCCATTGAGTCTTTTCTCTAGCTTTCTCTATCCTGCTGTCCCAGTTTCTTATCTTAAACGATCTGACAAAAATACATGCCTCTTGCTTGAACAGCATCATTCATGAATAAATTCTTGACACTGACTCTCTTGGTGGAACATCAACATTGCACATAGATGAGTTTGAATGTGGATCCACCTCCAGGCTGATAAAGCAGCTGCTGAAGATGATTAAACGGTTTGTTGAGAGGTGAGCATTGATGGCGGGGCTCATTTGTTTCAAAACAGAAGCAGAAGAGCAACACGGCCTCATTTATTTTATGAGCAGCGCTCTTCGAGATCTGGTCCGGAAAGTTCAGATACATCAAAAGTCAGGAGTGAGAATCAGAGCTGCAGCCAAAAAAATATAGTAGGGACGGTAAGATTCAGCGATTCGCATTGGTGCATGGTGGACATAAAAGTTAATGATGATGTGATGCATCAATTTATCGTGCATTGGATAGAAGTTGGGATTTGTATCATGATGCATTGTTTTTGACATGAAAAAACAGATGTATTTACATATCATTATTAGTAGATGCGCTATACTTTTATTAGTTAGAAAGTGACCAATCATTTGTGACCAGCATTTGATACGTAGATTGATTTCTACTCTCTAAACCGTTCCCGATCGCGTTCTCTCAGCACCGCTGCTGCTACGTGAATGACGTATCACAACACTACAGAGGCCGAGGCGTATCCCGAGAGTCACATAGAATACAGATTAACATGGCAGAGGTAGAGCTGTAACTTCCTGGAGACAGAACAGGAAAAGAACATCTGGTACATCGGTAGCTGCTTCATTTGTATCTTTAATGTATCGTCTGCTATGCATGGAGATGCGAATAGCATCAGCCTCGTTTATGGAGATGCACATCCCTTATAGATACTGTGTTCATGATTTCCTTTCCCCCAAAAACTATTGATCAATCTGGGTGAAAAATACCAGAATGTAAAAGAAACCAGTTCATAATTGCTAACAGCTGGACACCACTTTGTATGGTGCCACATGGACAGCTTAAAACCTTTGATTACTGTGGATGCTACTGTAGCACTTTTACTTCCACGATAACAGTGGAAGAACCACTCAAGAACTTTGTAGATCACTTTGGGCTGCAACTAATATAAACAGTTCTGCTACAATGGCTTAGGACTACCATTGCTACAAACAGTTTTGTACTCAAGATTCCATCAGTTGATAACCTTGACAATGAAGCTCTAATGAAGCAGTATTCTTTGTCACTCAGAGGAGGATGGGTTCTTATTTGAGTCTAGTTCCTCTCAAGTTTCCTCAGGGATTTTTTTGTTGCCTTGTGCCCCGAATTAGTCTATGTTTTAAGCATTTTCATTGTAGTGAGTTTATTATTCGATATTTTAAATGGCAGCATTTACCAACTGTAACAATTACATACTCCAGACATTGATGTAGAGCGTTTTTCTGCAAGTTTGGAAGTTTTTTTTTTTTTTTTTTTTTTTTTTTTTATGGTTTACATTAATCTGGATAAATTTGAAAAACTAAAAATGCTCAGTTTTTAAAAGTTTCCCAAAAGTTCACAGTAAATCCCCACCCATCCACACTAAAACGTCTAAAAAAAACGTTTCGTCCCTTTACTGCACATAAGTAAACTGTAGGACGCTTTGACCTGCATCAAAGGCACCAAGACGTGACTAGAAAGGTGTCGTCATTTTCTAAAGCCTCCTTTTTTTCCCCCACAGGCCACACTGTGACGCGAAACGGCGTTTTCAAATGTATCTGAAGGCCAAAACGGAGAGAAAAATATGCGTTTTCGAACTTATTAGTGTGGACATGGCCTATGTCTCTGAAGCAAAGGTCAAGTTTTTGTAAAAAAACCACCGGGCCGCTACACTGGGCGTAATGATTGTAACTCGGTACTGGAGAGCATACAGATCGGGGTCTTTTACAGTCAAATGTATTTTTAAAGCATTACTGCAATTACGACTGAACCTCCCAGTCGAACTCCTATGTGGTTTTCTAGAAAAGTCAGGAGCTTTTATTTGTAGTTTTTTTTTTGTTTTTTTTTTCTTCCGCTAGGACGGAGAGGGGAAAAATATTTCGGAGACGAAGCGTTTAGTCCTCCCACACACACAGCTATTTCTGTTTAACTCCATAAATCATTCATCACCTAAGATAAAGTCTCCGTCCCTGGAATCTTTTCCCTTCACTCTTAATCATCCTGCTCCCCTCCGTCTGCATGTTTTTTATCTTAAGGAGATCATTGGGTTTAAATGACTAATCAAATCTGCAGAATTATTGGCACCCTATGAACTACGATACCCTTATATACGTTATTCACAGTATGAATAGTCCAGTATTTTTCTGAAATATAATCCAGATTATTAGCACTCTTTCTGTATATGTGGTGCAGAATCTTTTTCCTACTTACATTTCTTAGATTCTTCCTGAAAATTAAAGGTGGACAGGTGGTCTCTGAATTACGATAGTTTGAGGTTTTTTTTTTCTTCGATCTGACGATGTCGATACGACAAAATTGTAAAAATATTTACAGTTTATATACACCGATCAGGCATGACATTAGGCTTTAATTTAATTCATTTTTATTTGTATTGTATTTTAACAATGGACATTGTCTCAAATTAGCTTTACACAGATAATGTGTTAATAAAGAATGAATAAGATGTTCTTTATAAGTGTACGTTTGTCCCTAATGAGCGAGCCAGTGGTCACTGTGGGAAGGAAAAACTCCCTGAGATGGCATAAGGAAGAAACCTTAAGGAGAACCCAGACTCAAGAGGGGACCACTGTTCCTTCCTTATACCACTTTTAATAGATACTGACCACTGCAGACAAGGAACACCCCACAAGAGCTGTTTCGGAGATGCTCTGACCCAAACGTCTAGCCGTCACAATTTGTCAAACTAACTCGCTTAAATCCTTACGCTCGGCCATTTTTCCTGCTTCTAATACCTTAAATTTGAGGACAAAATGTTCACTTGCTACCCAATAAATAAATCCACCCACTAACAGGAGCCATGACGAAGAGTTAATCAGTGTCATTCACTTCACCGCTCATAATGTTATAATGTTATGCCCGATCGGTGTATACATACCCCATATTGATCACTATTCTTTGAAACTCATGGATAGTTTATAGGCCATGTCTCGATATTTTCAAGTATTGATGGGATCATCAGAATACACCTCCATCTTAATTTTGAGACTACCTGTATAAAGAGGGATTTAAATAGATTTACTGAAATTTCCTGCCTTTTTCTCACTGACAATTTTCTAACGTATAGACACCTGCGCAATAAGAATAATCCATGTGGTGTGGGTATGTGTGTGTGTGTGTGTGTGTGAGTGCAAGACACCTCATGCAACTTGTGATTTCAATCTGTTTAGGCTTAGGGAGCTCGTCTGGGGCGACGGCTGATTATTGATTAACTCAGTCGTGTTGCAGTGTAACATCTCAACCTGCTGTGCACTGAATCACTGTGCAAACAATATGTCTGTGGTTTAGAGACGTGGATAATAAAACTCTACCACGCTCCGTGTGTGTTTGTAAGTTGATTAACGAGTCTTGTCGTCCTCAATATTCGATAGCCAAAGGCTAAAACTCTGGAGGAAGATCCTTCACTCTGCAGTCAGTGAAAGCTGAGTGTTATTCAGGATGCCCTTTTTTTCTTTTCTTGTTTTTTTTTTTTTTTTCTGCCTCATTTTTTTAAATACCTTCATAGATCGTTAGTGTTAGTACACTAATTTTTTAAGACTTATTATTTTAAGACGTAATAGTAATTCCTATAGAGTTTAAATGCGAACTTGGGCGAATACACAAAAACTTTGGGATTATATTTATACATTAAAATTGATAAGTCAAGAAGGACAATTTCCTCAGAGTTTTAGTCGACTGGAAAATAAAATACAAAAAAAATGGAAAAAATGAAATCATAAATAATACAGTGAAATCGATCAGTAAATAAACAACATAAAATAAAAACAGAGCAAAATTAAATCAAATCAAATAAATAAAAAAATAAATAATTCAAACCCAGCCATTACTGAGAGAACCCTTAAGAGAAATGGGCATCAGACGGACAATTTCTGTTCACGTTTACTACATGTGGAATTTTTTTGAACATGTCTAAATTGATTCTTTTCATATCTGTATTTATCTCGGTTTATCTTTACACAGTTGTTCGTATTTGGTTATATCCTTAATTCAATGCCATGGTTACTATAGTGAACAGAATAGCGCAGGGAAGAAGTCCACACCGTGACTGCTAGATTGAACTCCAAAAATGCCACAGCCATGCACAGTCAAGAGTCTCAGAGAGCAGGATGAACTCTAGGCATCTTGGTGAGAGAGATGGAGCAGAACTAGCCAATAACCCAAATCTATGTACTCTTGTATCTGCAAAGGGCTCAGGTAGCCCTGTGATGGTGCAAGATTAGCAGTGGAAGAGGAGGAATTAGTGCTGTCTTCGGGTTTACCATGTGTAATTAGTCCATAGATAGAAATCTTGTATTGAATAATAATTAGGATTTTACAATATGCCCTGGATGTGAGCAGATATGCTGACAAATAGGGGCGTGAGAAAATATCGATACAAGTAATCATCGCAATATCTGGATTGGATATTTTGTAACTATCGATTCGATAAAACACAATATATCGATATTTTGAATAAAAAGATTCATGCCAGTTGTTTCGACCGCATGACAAATAGCAGTCTTCTTATCTTTGAAGCTAAACAATGACAGGAAGTCTTAGCATGGTACGCTACTAATGTTAGCATTGATATCGACCTACACCCAAAGAGGCTTTGCGCAAACTCTAGGTTGCAATTCTAGTTCCAAAAGTTTTTTTTTAAACATATGCACACATGAGATTGATGATGATTTGTATTATATTATTGGTATTAGAGTTAGTATTAGGCTAATAGTCGAAGCATGATCTGAGCTCTAACTAGTCTCTAACTAGGCTCTAACTAACTAAGCTGCAATTGTAGAGAAGAAAATAAAGAGTAAGAAAGTTAATAAAGTTATATAAAATGATTTATTCTACAAAGGTAGAGAATGCAGTCAGGCAAAGAAAGACTGTGTTCTGGTTATAGAATTTTCTTTCTTTTTTTTGTTTTTTTTTGCTAAGATTAGCACATGGTGGTGTGTTCTTAATGGCAACTTTCCTTCACAGTTCACAGTTTCGCGATGTATCGCGACATATCTTATGTATCGTGATACGTATCATATCGCCAGATCCTTGTCGATATACAGCCCTGCTGGCAAAAAGGCAAACATAATAAAAACAATAGTAATTGTCAAATTTAGCTTTAATCATGCTGAATTTCTTTTGGGACATTTGCAGAAATTGTTTGGATAAACATTAACATGGACTGTGGTGAAGCCACTGCATCTTTCCAAGTTCCATTGCAGGAAGCAAATGGAGCTTTTCGGTTTTCCTAGTAAACGCCTCCTGGAAGGGCAACTCGAACCGAAGAGCTCACACGTGGAACTCTAGCCGTCTCTGAGATCAGCTTACGGCTGACGGGAAAGCGCAGAGCACGGCTCCGTCCAATCGCAGTTCACTGATTCCGGTCTGGTCTGAATCAAGCATCTTTCATTATTGGCCCTAAAGAGATTTATTTTCTTCCCCCCTCTCTCTCTCTAAAGTTACAGACCGGTTCTCCTTCTAGGAAGAGTAAACGTGAGCAGTGTTTGTTGAGATTAAAACCCGGGCTCCTTTGACATCTGGCTAAACGTATTCAAAGACTAACATGACATCCAGGAAGCGGATGGAGTTTCTAATTCGATTCGACGCCCATTCAATAAAATAAAACACATTCCGACTAAAGGATAATGAAGCAAGTGGAGAATTTTACGCAGTGGTAATTGCCTGCTTTGGGTAAATCTTTAAAATGGCAAAATCTATATATATAAAGCTCAAATACCACTGACTGACTCACTCACTCATCACGAAATCTCAAAAACCACCGAACGGATTGCAATGAAATTTGGAACATACCTTCCTCTTGGGTCTTAGGTGCTCCCTAAGAAAGGGTTTTGAAAAATTCGCCCTGGATCGCGGCTACCTCGCGAAAAACGCGATTTCTCACGCATTGTAAATTCTTCGAAATAACATTACGGCTCCTAATGAAACTTAGTACATTGTTTCTTATTAGATGTTAGATGCACGATAAAAATTATTTTCAAAGTAGTTTGCCCTGTATCGGTACTACAAAGGGGTAGTACGTTATTTGTTGACGTTACGTTCTGATCTCTGATCATCCAGTCCTGCTCAGTGCTTACTGCTTATTGCCATATTGCTTAGCGTTCTGCCTTCCGTAGCGAAGCACGGGTACTTTCAGCTAGTATTATAATAATAACAATAATACGGTTAAAATTGCAATAAGAAGGACAGCAAGGAGAAGAGAAAAATGTCTATACTGTAATTTGAGATTAAATGTAGGTTTAAAGTTGTGCATAGAACAAGATTTAGTTTCTTTCAACTCGGCAGCCACTGACCGTGAATCCAGCCGTGCCTGGAAGAGCTTCTCGGTGGGTGTAGGCGTTACAGGCATGTGCCGCCCTCCAGCTCTGCGCTGGATTGTCTGAGATCTCGGCAAAGGAATTTAGCAGAAGCCCCCCAAGCTCACAACAAATCAGCTGCTACCATTGACTTGAAAGCCAAAAGAAACAGTCATATTTCAGCAGCGCAGACCAGCACCGTCTGCCAAATGAATTCTGCATAACAGATGCTGTATTTTTTTTTTTTTTTAAACATATGACACCATGATGAGGCTTAAGTCTACAAGCCTGGAGAAGTAGTTCTTTGTGGGCAATGTTTTTTCTTGGATGCCATCAAAGTAAAAATCCAACCTCCTCCTTAGGCTTTGGTATGATACAGAGCAGACTGTCTGTACAGTGTTATAGAGATATAGGGATATATTCTTGTAGGTTTAATTCCTAATACTGCTTAGTAAGTATTTTTTGGGAAGCAAAGATTTGGTTTCAGGAAAAAAAAGAAAAATCATAAAAAAATATTTTTTGTTTTATACTATCTATTATTATTATTATTATTATTATTATTATTATTATTATTATTATTA
>JAAIIK010000068.1:3472511-3483857 GCA_014706435.1 Silurus glanis | reverse complement strand
TATTATTATTATTATTATTATTATTATTATTATTATTATTATTATTATTATCATCAGAATACTTCATTGATCTCACACAAAAATAATTTCTTTGAATATACCAACAATGTAGGAAGCTGGGATCAAAGCAGAGGGTCAACAATGATAAAGTGACCCTGGAGCACAGAGGGTTAAGGGCCTTGCTCAAGGGCCACAAGAGTGCCAGCTTGTTGATACCAGAGCATGAACCCCTGACCTTCAAATCAGTAACCCAGAGCCTTAACCACTGAGCTTTCAATAAACTTAAATAATTATTAGTTAAATAATTATAATTAATGCCATTGACGGCTGAACATTTCACACCTAGGCCTTCAGTGTGCGACAGATCCCGTTTGCGAGCTCTGACTATTGCGTTTTCAGATTATCCAATCGAAGGACATGAACATGCCGACGTTATCGTCCGCCTGCTGGATGGCTCTGGTGTCGCCAACCCGCAATCTGATTGGATAAAAACTGATTCGAGCTGCATGCGTTTTTAAGCTACAGGCACCCGCACTGCTGATCCTGAGTTTGAAGTGTAAATTGTTAAAATAAAAATGTAGTTTTATATATAGTATCTGATTACAGGATTGCTTTGTATGTCTGTCGAAAACATCATTGTACAATTTACAGCGTAAAATTTGTAATATTTTCTAGGGACCTTTATGCATTTTCTTTTTTCTTATACAGTACTGCATTTAAAAAAAAAGGTCTACTCATCTGAGGTATTACTGTATTCCTTCATGTTTTATCAGCAGGATTGCTCAATGTTATGTTATTGAACAATCAGATTTGGTTTCTGAAAATGGCAAAATAAGCTCTTGGAGCACGAAATAGGAAAGAAGAAAATGGAATTGAATAATTATATCATTTTGAGAAAATTCGAACGACCCCAACTCTAACTTTTTTGCTTTTTTTATTTTCCAACTCTGCTATTACTTATAATAATAATAACAATAATTTTAGTAGTAATAGTAGCTAATGATTCCAATGACCTCTTTTTTTGTGCATTAGATAAATGTCAGAATGCAGTTTGGTCCATTTTGTAAGCTTTCTTAGCCCTGGAAAGAGTAATCTGGGAAGTTTTCCCAAAAACGAGAATATAAAAGCTAGTCATGCACACACCATCAGGATCTCCTCAGGCTTCCGGCTTCTCTTAGCTATAATATTTCTGTCGAATTTGAAGACCAAACTGCATTTGCAGTCATTAAGGGTCAGCAGATGATCCAAAAAGCCTTTGATGCAAATGCTTTGCTGCAACAAAGCACTAGAGTCTCTCTTGTTCCACTTTAGGAAATGGGAGTCTTTTTCTGGTGAAAATGAACTCACGTTTTTCTTCATCCCAAATCTCTTGTTTTTTTTTGTTTTCTGCGCACGACAAAAAGACTTTTAACTTTATCCGACTTTATGATGTTCACAGAGTTTTTGAAAATCACTTTATCGTACTGCAAAAAGGTTTTTGCTGATGCTACCGCTCACACACACAGCAGGAGGAACTTCAGCAGTTGAAGTAAGTAGCTTTGGAAGTGAGCATGGAACAAGAAGGACTTAAGGGTTTACTCAGGGGAATAAGGAGGAAGGCTGAAGAATAATTTGGACAGATTTAGAGGAATATAATATATATCGGTTTGACTCAAATATTGAAAGCGAATGTTTTCTAAAATTTTTGACTTGATTCTCACTGCTTATTCCTTCAACTGTTTATATTAGAAATGCAGTTTTGCATTATATTCTTCATTAATGCTTGTTGTTTTACAGTGCAGTGTGCTGTTATAGATAAATACTCAATGGCTGGATGTGTGATGTGGTCCGTTTGGCCACTTGGACAAGGTTTAGTACTGAATTATTGAACAACATTGTGCACTTTTTTCCCCATTTTATTGGCATTTAATATTATGGATCGTCCACAATGTACAGGAAGATATCTCCTGTTATCATTTATGTTACAGCAGCTTTAAACAAGGATGAAGCTCCCCTTTTTATTTTCTCTTTTTTTATGATTATTATTAGTTTTTTTATTTTATTAAAAAACTTCAAAAGTCCAAACTCGTTAAAAAAAAAAAAAAAGTGTTGTTAGTGGAGGCTAGTGATAGGAAGATCGTATCATTTTGGTGACTTGGTTCTTTGAATCTCGTTCATCAAAATAAGCAGATCCTTTTTTTGAGTCGTTTTAGATCATTTCGTTCCTCTGATCTGAAATAAAATAAAAATGGTACATCTTCAATAAGCAGGTCCACAAACACGTCTACATACCCAAACTTTGACTATAGTTCCAATATATACTGTTATATATCTACACCGATCAGGAATAACATTGACATAACATTGTGATCGGTGAAGTGAATGACACTGATTATCTCTTCATCATGGCCCCTGTTAGTGGGTGGATATATTTATTAGGCAGCAAGTGAACATTTTGTGAACAATTTTCAAAGTTGACCTGTTTGAAGCAGGAAAAATGGGCAAGTGTAAGGATTTGAGGGAGTGTAACAAGGGCCAAATTGTGAACCGGCGACAGGGTCATGGACGACCCATTGATGCACACGGGGAGTGAAGGCTGGTCCGTGTGGTCCGATCCAACAGATGAGCTCCTGTAGATCAAATTGTTGAAGAAGTTAATGCTGTTAATGTTCTATGGGTCAGGACTGTTTTGACAGCAAAAGGGGAATCAGCACATTATTAGGCTTGTGGTTATAATGTTATGCCTGATCGGTGTACATAAGTACAGGATGTACAGGAGTCATGTGACAAAAAAATGAACGACTCAGACTAGAAGAGTGTAGAGAGGTAAACTACTTGATTCTGCTTCCTGTACATTGCGGCGATTTTGCGATGCTTTGCTCGTGCGCGTCCACTACAAAATGAGCAAATTGCTCTATGAGACGACTCGTTCTTCGGAGTCACATAAAAGACTCGTTCAAAATGACCGAATCGTTCATGATTGACTCATCACTATTGGAGACTGTCGGAACTCAGGCCTGTCTCTGAACGGACACATTTGCAAGGTGGCTCTCACTCCTTTTTTTTTTTGCATCTCAAATTGTACTTTAAGTAGTACAAACATAGTGGCCAGCCAAAATGTCTGTTCAGTCAACTGATCTCCTGCTTTTTCTACATACTATTCCATATTTAGTCACTGTTATAATAACCTCCAATCTTCTAGGAAGATATTCTACTAAAGGTTGGTGTGCTTGTGGAGATTCCTTTAGCCTCAACGTTGTTAGTAAAGTCAGGCACCGATGTAGGTAAGATGAGGAGGCCTGTGGTGCAGTCAGCGTTCACATTCATCCCAAAGGTGTTCATTAAGGTTGAAGATCTATAGCAGGCCACTCAAGATCCTCCAAGGGGGGTCTCCTAGTTCAAGTGAAAGGAAAATATTCTTCAGCATCTAAATGCATCCTATACAGTACAATTGTGTGCCTCCAACTTTGTGGCTGAAAAATATGGTCTGGTGTCCCAATATTTTTATCCTTACAGTGTGCATGAAAATGGTTATTAGAGTATTTGGTGGACTGCAATGTTACATTTCTCCTCAGGCCAATGAATTTCTGCTGATCAGTTATGAATTATTGCTCCGTAGAGTTGATTTTCTAATTGGTCTAACGATCCGCCTTCATTTGCAAAAGGTTAACGTTCTATCGTCTAACGGTTCTATTAACTGCATCTGAGCTCTTTAAACTGTAATTATCCTCTTTGGTGACTGTAAGACTGTTTATTCTGATGCATGAGTTGACTTGTAAAGCCTGATGTTAGTGCAGAACTAAAAAAAAAAAAAAAAAACAGATATTCTTGCAAAGTAATAAGACTCTTTACAATGCTGTTCTTTGATTACGGCCACTTGTTCTTAGACTCAAAAGCGAGCTATTCTGAGGTACTCCTAGGACTTTGCGTACTTATTTTTATTTATAGCTGAAACAATTAAATTTTACGGTATAATACATTTAATCTAAAAAAAAAAAATAGATCAGTAAAAGTAATGCTGATCATTCATTATTTCTTTCTTTCATCTTCAGAAAGCACTTTATCTTGGTCAATTGACTCCTAGGGTCAGTTGGTGGTAGTTCAGTGGTCACTGATTGGAAGGTCGGGGGTTCCAGCCCCGGTATCGCCAAGCTGCCGTTCTTAGGGCCCTTGAGCAAAGCCCCTAACCATCCACTCTGACCCCAGCTTCCTAACATCTCTGGGGTATGCGAAGAAAGAATTTCACTATGCTGTAATGTACATATGACAACTAAAAATCACCTTTCCTTTTTTCCTTTTTTGTCAGGAGCTAAATTGCCTGCTTGCATTTTTTTGGTAGGACACAGAAATCCTAATGTAAAATGTTCTCTCACATTAAAAGAGAGGCCTTTTTTTTCCAGCAAGATTCAACAGTAAATTCCATCAAGTTGGTATGTGATATATAGTACATCATTTCTAATGAAGACTGCTTTGCTTAAAACACATGCCCACCATCAGCTTTCGCATTTAGCAGCCATTCTCTTTTGTAGCATATACAATTAAGTATTAGAAGTGTAGTTATTTACTGTATGCTTATGGTCAATTTCTTACTAAGTGATATTTCAAATCAATTCATTTTTATTTGTGGAGCGTTTTTAACAGTGCACATTGTGTCCAAGCAGCTTTACAGAGATAAAGAGGTTATAAAGTTGTATGAATGTATAAGTTTAGTGCCTGTGCTTGTTCTTTATAATTTTAAGTTTGTCCATGATGAGCAAAGCAGTGGCAAGGAAAAACTCCCTGAATTTTTTCAAGAAACTTTGAGAGGAACCAGATATAAAATTTCATATTTCATTTATTCTCATTTAGACGCCACTTTCAGGTTTCATTTCGGATATTATTTTCTATATCTTTTTCCAATATATTTTATCACTTTTCTATACACTGCATGTCTGGGTTTTTTTTTTTTTATCATTTAATTTTAAAATTTTTCCCCCTTTCCTTTTATTTCTTTTATTACTTTTCCTTTCCCTTTCCTTCCATCCATCCATCCATCAGTCCATCCATCCATCCAAACAACCTGTTTGCAGATCTGTTCTTTATAATTTCATTTCAAATTTTTTTGCCTTTCCTTCATTTTCCTTTCCTTTCCTTTCCTTTCCTTTCCTTTCCTTTCCTTTCCTTTCCTTTCTCATTTTTGTTCCCTTTTTTTTTATTTTCCCTTTCTTTTCTTTTCTTTTCTTTTCTTTTCCTTTTATTTTCTTTCCCTTTTCTTTCCCTTTTCTTTCTCTTCTCTTTCCCTTTTCTTAATTTGCTGAACCAGAAAATGAACTCCGTTTTCCTTCCAGACAGGAGCCATTTTTTATTATTATTAACTTCAACATCTCATGACGTTTGCTATATTTTCCGAAAGCCTACATTCGCTCTTGTTACACTTCTTATAGCTTTTTTTTCTGTTATAAAATGATTATTTTTTTCCGTTCGACCTTTTTGTGGTAATATGGTAAAAGAAGGGCACGTACACACTTGCTAAATAAAAGACAGAGGATTAGGTTATTCTGGTCTTTTCGCTGCAACTCTGCGTGTCTTTTCCTCTGTGCATAATTTAATGATGAATGAAAAACAGCAAGGCGTCCTAACCTGGAATTTGAGTCTCTCTGAATGATGATTAAGGATGTGCTGAATATATTGACCTCGACTGATAAATCGGAGCTCGATGAACTTGGCAGATTTTCAGTAGACCTCAACACATTCATCTGAGCTCCTGTTTTTTTATATATGAGATTTAACTGGGATTTTTACTTGCCTACAATATACAGTACTGATAGACAACAGTTGTGTAATGTAATGTTACAAATTCTATTATATTGGTGTAGTATTTATTCTCTTTTCTTTTTCGTTCTTAATTTATTGATTATTTTATCTGCTTTGTGCAGTAGGGCATATACTGTATAAATTCAACGGTTTACTCTGGCATTCTGTACACTCACGCTGCTTCTGTCTGCAGTAGTATTGTATCATTGAAAAGTAATCATTTTTCTTTGCATTTCTATCAGAGCTGATAGAGATGGAGTGCAGGTTTTTTTTTTTTCCACAATAAGGCTATTTGTGTAATAAATTTCACCCTCTGTAGTAAAGACATAATTCAATCGGTATAAAAAATATATTTTGAAGATGAATAATCCACAATCGGGTAATTAGCCATTCCAAACAAATTCTAAATTTATGCTGCTTTTTGTCACTTAAAACAAGCTAAATGCTGGTATGTTTCAAAGACCACAATACAAAGCTCTTGGGGTTAAGCACGATTTAATCGTACTACAGATGGAAAAGGGAAAATAATGAGGGTCAGGGACACAAAGACTGCGCATATTGAATATTAATACATTTTTCTTTTCTGTTCAGCTTTGAGTTTATCGAGAAATAATGAAATGGCCATGTAGATCTTGCAAATAAATTAGAGCTGATCACAGAATTCCCTGGACCATCTTTTAATTGTTGGTGTTCATTTCTATGATTATCCTAAGGTTACAGTCAAGCTGCAATCATTTTCAGGCTTATTCTTTAGATCGGGCTTTTGAAGTTTGTATAACGTAGTTTACTACATTACTTATCAGTCCTCTGCTTTCATATTTCATATTGCAGGTTATTTTATATTTGGAGGGTTTTTCTACTTATTTTTTGGTGCAGCATATAAAAATATGCTGAGGTTCCCCACCTATTGCCCGGCGCTGCGTGTACAGCTCCTCCATACGCAGGATGGGTCACCCCAAAAGTCTGCGTTGGGTTTCTGTTTCTGAACGGCCGCCATTCTCCTTGGAATTTGTACAACCACAGTATGGCCACCAGGCTTCTTCCTCACACAATAAATAGACTTCCCAAGCCTTTTCACTACATAACAGGGTCCCAACCAGGCACAGTTCAATTTAGGTGATGGTCCCTTCTGTCTTTTTGGGCCCATAGACCTATACAAGCTCTCCCTCATTGAAATCACATCTCATGCAATGATGGTCATATGCTCGCTACTGGCAGAGGCCTGCCTGAAGTGCTTGAAAACGGGCAAACTCATGGACTAGTTGTAGCCGGTCCTGTAACTGGTGGGCAGACTCCAACGCAGAGGGTGCATCAGGTGCATCTGGAGGGTGAATCATCAACAAAGAAGTTCTCTGCCCAGCTTAAGAATTGCCGGTGTACATCCAGTTGTCTCCTGCACCACACTACAGGTAGCCATCAGAACCAGGGGCAGCTGCAGATCCCATTCATTTTGATCCTGGCTCACACACAGTGTCAGTTGGGTGGCAAGCGTCTGATTATACCGTTCCAACAATCCACCACTCTCAGGGTTCAGGGGAGTTGTCCTTGTCTTCCGGCTGCCCACCTGTTGACAGAACTCAGAGAACAGTTGAGACTCAAAGTTCCTTCCTTGGTCGGTATGTACCTCGGTGCAGAACCTCCGCCACTCTCTTTGCTTCCTGATTTGGGACCGCATAGGCCTCCAGCCATTTTGTAAAATAACCCATTGCCACCTCCACAAACCGATTTCCTCTGGGGGCTTTGTAGTAATGGTCTCAACACATTCACCACAACACGATTAATGGGTCTACTGACCAGCCGCTATTGCAGTGGGGCATGGGACTGGCCCAGTGGCCCCTTTTTAGCAGTGCCGGCATCACATTGACGACAGTAGGGCTTTATGTACCTACGACAGGTGTTCCAGTAGAGCTCCTGCCGCAGCCTTTTTAATATTTTGTTCACACCAAAATGACCCCAGGTTACCTATGCATTGCCTCCAAGATTAAGTAATGGCATGACTTGGGCACTACTGTCTTCGACTTGGTTACTAAAGAAAGACCACAGAGGTAGAGCTTGAAATGGCAGACCGCCTTAAACACAGCTAGCAGTTATCGTCGGGTTACACTGTAGTTGCACTATGCTCTGTTGAAGGCCCAACTGAAGGCCCCCTCCCAGCCCTACATTACTGGCATCTGTGTCCAGGATGAACGGCCGACTAGTGTCTGGCCAAGACTGGGATATGACACAAGGCCTCCTTCAGACTGAAACCGCTTCGATTTCTTTGTTAGCTGATGTAATGGAGCAGCCACAGTGGTGAATCCAGGGATAAATTTCCCAAATCCCAAAAAAGTCCCACAACTGCTGCATTGGACTGGCCAATTGCGAACCGGCGCAATCTTCTGATCATCAGTGGCCACTCCCTCTGCACTCACATAGGGGCCCAGAAAGATCACTGCTTTCTGTTCTGCATCAGTTAGCATTTCTCCGGGTGCAGCCTCAGGCCAGCCTGAGCTGTCCTGACATGGACACGGTGGAGGGCACTCAAGACTGACTCAAAATCCTTTCCATGCACCAGAATAGCATCTAAATAGACCAAGCATAACTTTCTTGGAATACCCTAAGCACCTGTTCCATCAACCGCTCAAAGGTCACTGGCGCGTTACAAAGGCCAAATGGCATGGTTCTAAATTGCCACTGGCCCATCCCCATTATAAACGCGTTTTTTAGTCTTGCATCTGCACTTAGGGGAACCTGCCAATAACCGCTTCATAGATCTAGTGAGGAGAACCACTTGGAGCCAGCAATTTTATCCATTTAATGTTCCTCTTCTCTCCGGCCCAAACCAAACTTAACACCCCCCCGGCCTCAGCCTTCAGACACATTGAACGTCTTTATGATGGAACACCTCAAACACTGCACTTAATCGCATTAAGTACAACCTGAAGAAAGTGAGCAGCTGGTGACAGAGAGACTGTTTATATGTGATGACACAAGTGATAATAGAATCTGACTTTTCACAAATCACATGAAATGTAACTATAAATAGATAAGAAGTCACCCGTGTCGTTATACTACATCTCAAACTCGCACTTCTTCCTGCTCCTCAAGGTATTTCGGGGAACGCAGGCATTTTTCTGCGCTACAGCATCAGCATTTACCTGCAAATCATTTATTATGTAATAACACAATCATAGATATGAGTCACCATTTCTCCCTATTGATTTGCTGAATTTCGCCTTTTTTTTTTTTTTATTCTCAGCCGCAACTGAGAATATTGTATACGATCTGTTATTCATTATTCTGCATCGTTTCCAAATAAAATGTTTTCCTTTCCAGTTATAATGCTGTTAGCCCTGTTAATGAAACACTGCATAATTAGGTCTGGGAAAGAATAAAAAAAAAAAAAAGGAGGAAGTTACAGTATAAGGAGAAGATATTTGCTTTTATGTACAAGATAATCCCAGATATCAACTGATGATCATTTGAGCAATGTATTTTATTTTATTTTATTTTATTTTTTTATTTTTGTTTTAGTTTTTCAGAAATATTTATAGTAGGATACAAGCCAAGCTGTTTTGAATATAATTTACAGGCTTAATTGTTGGATGTTGGATTATAACAATTTGCTGTTATAATAGCCTCCACTTTCTTGGGAAGATGTTCCACTAGATTTCTGCTTATTCCATGAGGAGGTCTGGGGTACAGTCAGTGTTTCAATTCATCTCAAAGGTGTTTAAATTGGTAGAGGTCAAAGCTCTATAGCAGGCCATTCAAGATCTTCAGCTTTATGAAGCTGGATATTGTCATGCTGCAACTGGTTTAGGTCTCCTTCCTCAAGTGAAACATCATATACAATTGTGTGCTTCCAAATTTGTGGCACCAGATTAGGGAAGAACCACATATGGCTGGAAAAGGCAGGTGTCTCAGTAATTTGGTCCATGTAGTGTACCCTGTTCATAACCATTCCCTCGTTTATTAATTCAGTGGTCAGTGATTGTACTCTATTATATAGTAGATGCTATTGTTTTTTTGACATTTTGAGGCACAGGAGGAGATCTGATGGATTCTCTGGATGACCTCCTTAACACCAAACTCGCTTTGTGCTTACGAACCACCCAAAGCAGGAAAGTCTAGAGTTGGTTACATTAGTTCTGAATCCATTTTCTTAATATACAGTGGTACCCCGCTTATCGACCTTAATCCGTTCCTTAAAACCGGTCGAAATGCGAAAAGGTCGAAGAGCGGATGTAATTATCCCATAAGAAATAATGGAAAACCAATTACTCCGTTCCCGACCTCCACCGATACCCATTTATTAACATTTTTTGCCCTGTTTTTAGCAGTATTAATACTAAATAATACAGGTACATAAATAATACTGTATATAATTGTTATGCAGCGTAATGAGTGGAGGCAAAGCCGGAGCACAGTTCGCTTTGGTTTAACGAAAACACAGAGAGTTTAACACAAAAACACACACACACACACGGCAGTCCATAGAATCCCGACGAACGAGAGAGAGATATCCGTGGTACGCCCTGGAGGGGCGAGGTCCACGGGCGAGCGCACGGGAGGAAAAAGGTAATCCGGGGTAAGCCGTGGAGAGCGCGTGGAGTCCGGAAAGGAAGAAACGCATAGGAATACGTGTGACAGGGAAAACACAGACAAACATGCACCAAACACCTTCACATACCAACAATAACCGACAAGGAGTGTGGATGAATGAGGGGTTTATATAGGAGCTGGGGATGAGTGAATAATGAGCCCCAGGTTTGCATTGTTGAAGCCGGGGGCTTCAGGGAAAGCGGAGGTTTTGACAGCCGCCGAAGGGGGCGTGGCAGGTGGATTTCTGACAATAATACAGTAAAAAGTATAAATTAAAAACATTACAAAAGTAACAAAAAAAAATGCTCCACGTGGGTCGGGGTAAAAAAAAAGGTCGATAAGCGGGCATTTGGTCGTTCAGCGGGCGCAAATTTCGGTCGAAAAACTGTTCGCTAAGCGAAAAGGTCGATGTCCGAGCCGGTCAATAAGCGGGGTACCACTGTATTGTGTCTCGCTCTTTACCTTCTATAAATGTATGCATTGTCTTTCATGGATCGAGTAGAAAAAAATGACCAAAGATTTCTTACAAGTGATCCTATAATCCTTAACAGAATACTGCATGGCATGCAACAACTACATCCCTGGATTTTTCCGTTCTTCCCCAATTTTGATGCAGACAAGCAGTGAGACAAGAGCATATTTTGTCCCCTACTGTTCAGCCTTGAATATATGAATATATTGTGATGCCACTCTAGTCGCTGTTACTCTCTTTTATGATAAATGAATGGTATTGGCAGGAATACTCAAGTCTGCGTTCAAGACCTGTTTGGATTATGATTATTGTTGGAACATTTTCTAGCATAATTTATACCCTATAGCAAATCTGTACAAACAGTCTTTTCAGTTGTGCAATTCCATGTGCCACGAGTTTGGAAATTAGCCTCGTCTGCCTGTCTGTCTGTCTGTCTGTCTGTCTGTCTGTCTGTCTGTCTGTCTATCTATCTATCTATCTATCTATCTATCTATCTATCTATCTATCTATCTATCTAT
>JAAIIK010000068.1:3455893-3467964 GCA_014706435.1 Silurus glanis | reverse complement strand
TATATATATATATATATATATATATATATATATATATATATATATATTAGGGGTGTAACATTACATGTATTTATACCGAAATGCGGACCGCAAGTTTGTTTATCCTTTGCCTCACACTTTTAGCACATTCTTTTTATTATTAAACTTGAATTGAACTTGAAACTTGAACATACACAACAATGCCAGGGGTATAAAAAAGAAACTAGAGTTAGTGCAGTGTCACTGTTTCTGCTCACTCTGTACCGGAAATACATTTTGGCAGGATTTTCTCCTTGAGAAATTCTTGACGCTGGACATAAAACACTGAAAAATCCAGAGCGCTTGCATTAACCGCCAACCAGGAATTTTATGTTTTGCATCTCCCAGACTAAGAATATAATCTGTATAACTCTCTGTGGGAGATTATAAGAAAAACACAGTTTTTAATTTACATTTACATTTGCGGCATTTAGCAGACGCCCTTATCCAGAGCGACGTACAAAAGTGCTTTGAGTCTCTAGCAATGAATAAATCTACACTGGTACGCAAGATTACAAACTTAATATAACTCTTGAATGCTACAAAGCAAACTTGGAAAGTGCTAATTTAAGTATTTCAGTAAGAGGTGGGTCTTCAACCGTCGCTTGAACTTTATTAAAGTGCTAATAACTGTGCTATAACTAATTAAAGTGCTAATTTGATTACTTGGGAAAGACTAAGGTCTTTGGACAGCTGTTTGCACATTAAGTACGTAGAATTTCATTTTATCACCTACAGTAGGTGCCAGAACAGAAAGAGTCTTGATTTAGGCCTGTCTTGTAACCCTGGTGGGAGCAGTTTTAGAGAATCCGATGGAGCGCGGTGCAGTGCAGGGTGTTAGAAAGGGCTTAAGTTGGGGGAGATCTGATCTAGTTGTATCTGAGGCAGCTACAGGAAGCCAGCAAGACGAATATAGCAATAGGGTGGTATGGGAACAGCTGAGTTTTGTCTCTGTCTGTCAGTTCTCTTATCACACGCAGTAGGATAAAAATCACATGCACGTGCTTTGAATGATTTTTACTGTAATGAGTGTGACTGTGATTCCTGTGAGGTGCTGTTTATATTTAGTTTCTCTTCTAGTTTGTCTCTCTGCAAAAGGCTCAGTAGGCATAAAAATCTGTAGGACAGACAGTGTCTATCTTCTAGTTCTTTTATGTCCTGTTCTCATTCAGCACCAGTGCACATCTCCATTTTGTAATGTCTTCTAATGTTAAAATGCTGAAGTTCATATCTCCTTTCATTCAGCCAGTGACTTGACTTTACACATCAGCTGAACGGCTACTGTTTAGCATCCGGTCATTTTAGCTTCACATCTGTTTCACATCCTGTCAGAGTAATTAGTGTAGAAAAAAACTTTTTAACCCATCCTCAGTACCCTATAGTACCTCCGTACACTGCCTTTAGTACCCTGCCTCGGTGTCCTGGTTTTTTTTTTTTTTTTTGTTTTTTCTTTTTTCTTTTTTTTACCATGCCTCATTATCTTATTTTAGTACCTTTTCCCAGTTCACTAATTTACTCTACCCCAGTACCCTGTCTAGGTAACCTATTTTGGTTGCCTGCCTCAGTACCCTTTTTTAATACCTTGGTACACTGCTTTTAGTACTCTGCATCAGCCACTTATTATTACACAATTTTAGTACCCTGTCTAAGTATCCTATTTTAGTAGCCTGCCTCGGTACACTATTTTAGGGTCATGCCTTATTACCATTCCCCAGAACCCTGTCTCAGTACCCTATTTTAGTACCCTGCTTTAGTACCCTATAGTACATCAGAATCAGGTCTTGGTACCCTGCCTCAGGACCCTTTTTTTTTATTTTATTTTTTATTATTTTTATTTTACCAATGCTATGGTACCCTATGGTACATCAGAGCCCTGTCTTGGTACCCTGTCTTAGTATACTATTTCAGGACCCAATCTCATTACCCTTCCTGAGAACTCTGTATCAGTACCTTATTTTAGTACCCTGCTTCAGTACCCTATAGTACCTTTAAACCCTGTCTCGGTACCCTACGTCAGGATCCTGCCTCGGTACGGTGCCTTGGTGGAGGATTTATTTTTACCAGTTAGTTATATGAGTGAAAAAGCGATTCATAGAGGCGGGCACTTCTGTCATTTGTCTTCTAGCAGTTAGAGAAAGAAATGGGGGCAGGTCCTCTGAGGCCGACCCCACTCACATAGTGGTCATATGTTCCTTGAGCGAAATCCCAGATTACTCGCCAAATTGCTGCGCTCTGGGTTTTTTTTTTTCTTTCCAGGATCAGTTTTATCCATTAAACGCTACAGTGTTGTGGATTCTGATGACTTGCCTGCATCTTCACTAATACAAATGAGGGCCAACCTCTGGATGACTTCTGGACTGTTAAATCACCATTTGCTTTGAAATCCTTTTCTTGACATTCAGCTGTTTTTTTCTTTTTTGCATTTTTTTTCTTTTCTCAACTCTTATCTTCTCTGTCTTGCATGCTCTATTTCTCTCCCACTTCCTGTCACACAAAAAAAATCCCTGGATCTGAGTGACTGAAGAGCTGAAGAGTTTAGAGATACAGCCATCTAGGATGCCAGATGGCATTTGGTACACGCCAGGCTTAAAGCCTACAATCATACATCTGGCAGTTGATCGGAAAACTGTGAAGGAACTTCATTGTGGATTTCCTTACATTTGTAACGTGCCTGTTCTCGATCGCTTGGCGCTGAGTGCTAGTTGATATTCCTGGTAGCCCTCCATTTGAAGCATGCACATGCTCTGAATGTACGCCATTTAATAGTTCCATTACCACAAGGCACATTTCAGAAGAGGTGAGCTCCAGTACCACACTCTCTCATGCTTAATGGAATACTCAATGAAGTCCAGAAAAACCTGTGCAGGGATCATGATAAGAGGTGACAAAGATAAGGGCAGGAAACAGAGCTGCTCATTAATGTCTAAGCTGCATAGTTATACCAGCATGACCTGAATAAATTAAGACGACAGGTTTCTAATCTCCACCTCATATCTCGGCTAAATTGTTTTCTACTTCTCGTTTCATATTGTTTTTGAATACACCATCAATAATTCATGTAGGTTCATGTTAGAATGTATTTACAGTACACTGATTGCATCAGAATTTAGTTTCTACATGTAGTAGCTTGTAATGGATTCTTTTATTGTAGTGCATTCATCACTCGTTTTCTGTTTATGAATGATAAATAGCTCACTGATTACATACTCTATTTCTCTATTATTAGTTAAAAATGTTGAAACCAGATACATTGTAACAAACATTATCTAATAGGCTGCTATAATATTTATCTAAGACAACTGACACCACATTTATAAATGTGATGTTATAAATGTGGAGGTTTTATCGTACTTGCTTCAAAAGAATGTTTTCATATCACCCGGAATTTCTGAATCTCCGTTTTATTTAATTTTTTATTATTTTTTTTTTTTTACATGTTTTCTTTCTGCACTTTGGTCTGAGTTTCTTCACTTTGTGAATGATTTTTTACTTGAAAATGTTTTTTTTTTTTTTCTTTTTTCCCAAAAAGGTAAAACCTAAGTGAAGAGTCAATATTATCCTGTGGTAGCTGCTTTCCAGAATTCAAATACCTCTTCAAGTCTGGGCTTTGGCTGGACCACTCAAGGACATTCACAGAGTTGTCCTATAGCTACTCCTTTGTTATCTTGACTGTGCTTAGGGTTGTTCTCTTGTTTGGAAGATAAACTGTCGCCCCAGTCTGAGGTCCAGAGTGCTCTAGAGCAGGTTTTCATTAAGGATGTCTCTGTACATTGCTGCATTCATTTCTCCCTCGATCCTGACTTGTCTCCCAGTTCCTGCTGGTGAAAAACATCCCCAAAGCATAATGCTGCCACCACAATGCTTCACGCTAAGGATTGTATTGGCCAGGTGATGAGCGGTGTCTGTTTTCCTCCAGACATGACGCTTGGCATTCAGACCAAAAAGTTCAATCTTTGTTTCTCATGGTCTGGCAAACTCTTGACAGGCTTCCTTCATTTCCTTCAATCTTTGTTTCTCATGGTCTGAGAGTCCTTCATGTGCATTTTTCTGAG
The DNA here is from genome assembly GCA_014706435.1 of Silurus glanis. NCBI lineage: Eukaryota > Metazoa > Chordata > Actinopteri > Siluriformes > Siluridae > Silurus > Silurus glanis. Next base: position 3,463,894 of record JAAIIK010000068.1, on the reverse strand, counting down.
GAGTGGCTTCTGTCAAGCCACTCTACTATACAGGCCTGATTGGTGGAGTGCTGTAGAGATGGTTGTTCTTCTGGAAGGTTCTCCTCTCTTCACTGAGAAATGCTGGAGCTCTTTCAGAGTGACCATCGGGTTCTTGATCATCTCCCTGACTAAGGCCCTTCTCCCTTGATCGCTTAATTTGTGCTTCAATACAATCCTGTCCCGGAGGTCTACAGACAATTCCTTGGACTTCATGGCTTGGTTTGTGCTCTGACATGCACTGTTAACTGTAACATATAGACAGGTGTGTGCCTTTCCACAGCTTGTCCAATCAACTGAATTTACCACAGGTGGAATTCAATGAAGTTGTAGAAACATCTAAAGGATGATTAGTGGATACTGGATGTACCTGAGCTCAATTCTGAGTATCATGGCAAAGTCTGTGAATACTTATGTGATTTTAAACACACATAAAAAATGTGTTGAACCTATTTGTGTTTATGTAAACAAGGCAATAATTGCATTTAAAAATAATTGCAATCCAATTGTCCTGAAGGTCACCAACACGCTGTGTAAAATCCCTTCAATTTATCATTTAGTTCTTTATTATGTAATGATACAGTTGACATTTGCATTAAGTTCCTTTTAATTGATTCTGTAATGAGTAAAATCTTCATTGTATGACCATTAATAATGCGAAAATCGCATTGTAAATATTGTTTCTCGGGGAACATGTCAGTCATGACATTTGAGAAACATGAGCCTCAGTGTTACATTCGACGTGAATGTGACTGTTCTTATGTTAGTGCTGAAACAATCACTGATTGATGTGTTTTTCCATTTTTTTTAATTAGCATGAAAAATTTACACTTTCTGCTCCGCCATCTGAGCGTGACAGATAATTCGACTGCGGTTATTTTGACCAAATCTATCAGTCCAGTTCATCATCTCTAGTCGAAGCACGACATTCATTATTTTATAAAGAGCTAGCAAATGAAAACATCGTCATTATCCTGGCAGACTGTTTTTACAGCCGTGTTTATTCCTTATATACCTGACAGGATTTTTCCAGACAAAAGGCGTGGACAAGGTTATAATGTAATACAAATAAATACATTTCTGTGCCATCTAAAATATATTACAGCCAGAAAAGAAAGACTCATTTTGGTCATAACCTTTTTTTTTTCTTTTTCCATCTCTTTCGCCTGAATTCAGGCACAGCGACATCTGACAGGTTTTCCCAGACTGCCACACAAATACAACTGTCTAGATCTTGTTGTTTGTTGCAGCTCCGTTACTCTGGAAACTTGTTAGCACTCCACAGGTACATGGTCATGCACAGTGCATGTGTGAGCAAAGATAAAGCTGATTTGCGGATCGATGTGGACATTTCCAGGCACAGCATTGTCACATTGGCGGACTTCTGAGGTGCAGTCCTTATTCCAGCTAGTCCAAAATAGTCTTAATAGAACGACGACAGTTTCGATGGCATTGTCAGCTGTATAACACTGTCCGATTTGGATTATGCAAAAGATGCGATGAGGGTATTAATGTGTGCGTGGGTGCGTGTCCTCTACATCGTCTCTACGTGTATCCTTTTAGCTTGACAGCAGTTCATTTACTGCCGTTCCCGATGACAAGTTCGGGGCGTGCTCTGAATTATTGCTGACCCTCAGCCAAACACATTAGTGTTTACTGACCTTACACCAGGCAGTAGGAAATGCAGTGTGGTCGTATATGTGTCTTTTTTAAAGTGCAGGGCCACAGCTGAATGTGAATCCTTATACAAAAAAGGATCAATCTGCATCAATCAGCTGCTTTACCAAGTGTAAAAACTGTAGCTTTTTTTTTTTTAAAGCGTTTCTTTCCAGTGCACTTGACCTTGTATTAAAGTGTGCTCCTTTAGAACTGCTAAGTTGTTTTCCCTTGAACATCAACAGAAAGTGTTTACCGGGCTGAAGGTAATGTTAAATAGGACTGTAAGTGGAAACTGTATACACACACACACACACAGAGGTGTGAAAAATCAATGTTCAGTGGAAACACCTTTTGCCTGCAAAACAGCATCAATTTTTCTATGTACACTAGCAGGTACGTTGTTTCAGACATCTTGGAGAACTGATGATGATGATGGTGATGTTGAGATCGGGACTCTTTGGGGGCCAATACTATTACTTTCAGGCCATTTTTTCTTCTCTACGTTAAAGATAGTTCTCAATGACGTTGGCTGTGTATTTGGGGTTGTTGTCTTGCTGTAGAATTAATTTGGGGCCAATCAGACGCCTTTCTGATGGTATTGCATGATAGATACAGTACAGTATCTTTCTGTTTTTCTGTATGGACTGTATTTCATCCTCGTCACTCCCAATGAAAACCTCAACATCTTCAGCTCTGCCACCTCCAGCTCCACCTCCTGTCTTTTACTCAATGCCACTGTCTCTAAACCATACATCGCAGGTCTCACCACAGTTCTATAAACTTTCCCTTTCACTCTTGCAGATTCCCTTCTATCACAAATCACTCCTGCTATCACTCTTCTCCACCCACTCCACCCTGCCTGCACTCTTTTCTTCACTTCTCTAACACACTCTCCATTACTTTGCACTGTTGACCCCAGGTACCTGAACTCCTCCACCTTCTCCACCTCTTCTCCCTGCAACCGCACCACTCCACTGCCCTCCCTCTCAATCACACACATGTACTCTGTCTTACTCCTACTGACTTTCATTCCCCTTCTCTTCAGCACGTACCTCCACCTTTTTAACTACCACTTTATTATCATCCAATATATTTTCTCATATTTTCTTTATATATATATATATATATATATATATATATACATATATATATATATATATATATATATAAAAGATAAGATAAAACTTTATTTGTCCCACAGTGGGGAAATGTCCATGTTACAGCAGCAAAAAGAAAACGTGCAAATATGAAGCGGAAACACAGTACAAAATATATGCAGTACAGTATATAAATACAAATGGTATATAAAAACAACACTAGTAGGAGTAGTTACACTATCAAACAAACAAATTGCACTACAGTCGGTAATGTGTTCAGCTTCTTAGTGACATGTTAAAAAGTCACTAGTGAAGTAACCCTCGTTCTTTCCGCAGTGTGTTCCTGGCCGAGCAGTTTGAGCTTCTCCAGCCTCATCTGGACACCATGATGCCTCCAGCCAAGAAGCCTTTTCTGCAACAGTTCTACTCCCAGGTCAGCATGCTTTAATTCTATTTCTGGATTTGCCCTTTTGTGTCTCCTTCATCAAAACTTTTCAGTTAATCCTCTCTCTCTCTCTCTCTCTGTGTCTGGGTGATACAGGGCAGTGGTGATGTCGCGTTCATGCTTGTTATCAGAGCTTTAAATTGCTGCTACTATGTCTTGATCTCATTCGTCCTCTCTACAGGAATGATAAATATAGCCACGATTTTCTGGACACAGTTTAAGTCCAGTCCTCAACTAAATGACCTTCATAACTTCTCTGTATCGCATCAATGCACAGACCTTTTGCTGGAATTCAGGATTTTTTTGTGCTTAGTTGCTTGTGTGTGTGTGTGTGTTTGAGTGTGTTGCGGTTTGTTCTGTATTAACGAGGTGTTCACATATCGTTGACTGCAAAAGATTTCTATACAGATTAGGAATGAATCATTTAAACAAAATGACTTTTCCAAATATGAAGGGGCGTTCAATTCAAACCGGGACTTTTGAGTTTATAAAATAAAAGAACAAAGAGTGGAAACTGCATTTATTTTTGACACACTCCCCTGCTACATTTAGAACATTTTTCTAGTGTCTATGTAACATCTGGAATGATTCAGCATAATAAGATTTGTCAGTACACCTGAACCATCCTAGGACAGTCTGCTTTACTTCATCATCAGGGAACCCCCACGACCGGGATCGTCACTGACGGCCATCTTTGAAACGTTTACACCATTCAAATGTTGGCCATCTTGATTACGCTCTATGGACTATCAGTAACAGGACACACCCACCACTTACTCCTGTGTGTAGTACCGCAACACTAGCATCCATTTTTATACCTGTAAAATGAATAGTCCCAGTTTGACTCGAACGCCCCTAGTGTAATTGATGGTAAACAAAGAGACAATGATGAGAATTAAAGGTGGGAATACAAATTATTCAGGAATATTTACTAAGGTGCCACTATTTATGGTTTAGCTATACCGTAGCGTGAACCATTTTTGTTGCTACAGCAAGAACAAAAGGAGAAACACCTGAAAATGAGTTTATGCTCTGTTAGCTAAAGTAGTGCTCAGTGCACAGTGAATATAAAAAGTCTACACACCTTTATGAAATTGTAGGTTTTTTAAATATCAAGACAGAAGAAGCAAAACATTAATGTCAAACTTTGTGACATCTTTAATGTGAACTTCCAAAAATACTAAAAAAATTAAATTAATATTTAATAATTGGGAACATTAAAAAAAAAAAAACACACACCCTTCCCAACTAATATTTTGTGGAAGCACATTTTGCCTTTTACGGCATCAAGAGTCTGTAATTTCACACAGTTCCTTCAAATTACAAGGGGATCTCCTGTGTACGGATTGGAGACCACTGTGCAGTTGAGGATGGTTGCACATAAAAACCTAAAGATCCATGAAGTTACTAAGCAGCTCAAGAACTTTAAAGATAGACCAACAGTCTGATACAATGTCTCAGGACAACAGGTCGCATGAACAGTTTTGCATTTAAGCCCCAATCACTGCACACCTCAACAACGATGAACTGTAATGAATGGACAATCTGTGATGAGGATGGGTTCCCATTTGAGTCTGGTTCCTCTCAAGGTTTCTTCCTCGTGCCATCTAAGGGATTTGTTCCTTGCCACTGTCGCCACCGGCTCGCTCATTAGGGACAAACTTACAGTTATAAGAAACAAACTTATAGGCACTAAACTTATAAATTTTTCTATTTCCACTTTATCTCTGTAAAGCTGCTTTGAAACAATGCCCCTTGTTAAACGCGCTCTACAAATAAAAATAAATTGAATTGAATTTCAGGTCATTCAATAGGTTTTCAGTGGGGTTCGATATCTGGGCTCTTGCTGGACCATTACAGGATTTAGATTATTCTTTTCAAATGTAACAAGTCTGACATTTATGTTGTTATTTCTGTCTTCTTTCGGCTTCTCCCATTAGGGGTTGCCACAGCGAATCATCCGTTTACATGTCCCCCTGTCCTCTACATCTGCCTCTTTCAAACCAACTACCTGCATGTCTTCTTTCACCATATCCATTAACCTCCTCCTTGGTCTTCCACTTTTCCTCCTTCCTGGTGGCTCCATCCTCAGCATTCCTCTGCCTTCCCTCTTATTCACACATATGTACTTTGGCTTACTTCATTCCCCTTCTCTCCAGCACGTACCTCCACCTCTCCAGGCTCTTCTCAACCTGCTCCCTACTCTCACCACAAATAACAATATCATCTGCAAACATTATAGTCCACTTCTGTCTGACCTCATCCTTTAACCTGTCCATCACCACTGCAAACAGCAGGGCTCAGAACCGGTCCTTGATGCAGTCCAACCCTCCACCTTGAACCAGTCTGTCATTTCTACTGCACACTTCACTGCTGTCACACTGTCCTCATACATGTCCTGCACCACCCTCACATACTTCTCTGACACACTTGACTTCCTCGTACGCGTTCTCTAAATCCACAAACGCACAATGCAACTCCTTCTGACCTTCTCTATACTTTTCCATTAACATTCTCAAAGCGAATAATGCATCTGTGGTGCTCTTCCTCGGCATGAAACCATACTGTTGCTCACAGATGGTCACCTCTTCTCTCAGCCTGGCTTCCACTACTCTTTCCCATAACTTCATGGTGTAACTGATCAACTTTATTCCCCTGTAGTTACTGCAGGTCTGCACATCTCCCTTATTCTTAAAGATCGGTACCAGCATACTCCTCCATTCCTCAGGCATCCTCTCACCTTCCAAAATCCTTTTAAACAATCTTGTTTAAAAACTCCACTGCCATCTCTCCTAAACATCCCCCTGCTTCCTGTACAATCCACTGTACAATCAAATAAAATTAGCCTCATGCTTCATTTTCTACCAGACACCACACTGTTGAAGCATTGCCACCCTGGACTCCAACTCCCATCACACACTTGTTCACAATCACCCTCATACCCAATCAGTCATAGCTGTTTCTAAATATTCACACGTCAGCTGCAGTTTAAAAGGACTTTCATCCTTTCAGCTCAGTGCAAAGTATTTACGCTCAGGTGACTTAGTTCTGTTGTTCATCAAATCTTGGTTTTGTATTTTGATTTATGCGTTGTTGTTTTTTTTTTTTTTTTTATCCCATTTTGGTTCCACGCCTACATTCTTGTTTTCCCAGTTTATGTTGTTTACTGATTGCTTGATTCACATTTATTCTAGATATATAGGTTTGGATTATAAATTGAATTTGTCCGCTTGTTTGTTTAATTGAAATCTACTTAATCTACATTTGCATCCGTTCCCACTTCATTACATGAAGGGCGAAAGGATGCAGTTAAAAATGAAGGAAAATACAGTAGTTTGATTACCACTGGTTTTTATCTAGTTGAACTTTGAGCTGAAAAATTAGGCAATAAAACAAGAGGAAAATAAAAAAGATTGAGAACGAGAATATGATTGGTCTCAATCAAAGAGCTGTACAATGACATTTTATCTCTCTGCTTGCTAGGATGGTTTGGGTTTTGGTAGGTACCTCTGGATTTCCATCAAATTCAGAAATAAATTACTCATTACCTGATTACTGCCACACCTGTTCGCAATCAAGAAATCTCCTAAATAGGACCTGCCTGACAAATTGAATTAGAGCAAAAGATGCCGAGATCCACAGAAATTCAGAAACAAATGAGAAAGAGTAATTGAGATCTATTAGTCTGGAAAAGGTTATAAAGCCATTTCTAAAGCTTTGGGACTCCAGCGAACCACAGTGAGAGCCATTATTCACAAATGGCAAAAACATGAATCAGTGGAGAATCTTCCCAGGAGTGGCCGGCTGACCAAATTACCCCAAGAGCGACGACTCATCCAAGAGGTCACAAAAGACCCCACAACAACATCCAAAGAACTGCAGGCCTCACTTGCCTCAGTTAACGTCAGTGTTCATGATTCTACCATAAGAAATAGACTGGGCAAAAATGGTCTACATGAGTTCCAAGATGCAGAGTTCCAAGATGAAAACCGCGGCTGTGCAAAAAGAACATAAAGGCTCGTCTCAGTTTTGTCAGAAAACTGCTTGATGATCCCCAAGACTTTTGGGGGAAATACTCTGTGGACTGACGAAACAAAAGTTGAACTTTTTAGATGGTGTGTGTCCCATTACGTCTGGCATAAAAGTAACAGCGCATTTCAAAAAAAGAACATCATACCGACAGTAAAATATGGTGGTGGTAGTGTGATGGTCTGGGGCCGTTTTGCTGCTTCAGGACCTGGAAGACATCTGTTCGTGACCTCAAGCTGAAGCGAACTTGGGTTCTGCAGCAGGACAATGATCCAAAACACACCAGCAAGTCCACCTCTGAATGGCTGAAGAAAAACAAAATGAAAACTTTAGAGTCCTGACCTAAATACTATTGAGATGCTGTGGCATGACCTTGAAAAGGCGGTTCCTGCTCGAAAACCCTCCAATGTCGCTTAATTACAACAATTCTGCATAGATGAGTGACCAAAATTCCTCCACAGCGCTGTAACAGACTCATTGCAAGTTATCACAAACACTTGATTGCAGTTGTTGCTGCTAAGGGTGTCCCAAACAGTTATTAGGTTTAGGAGCAAACACTTTTTCACACAGGGCCATGTAGTTTTGGATTTTCTTTTCCCTTAATAATAAAAACCTTTATTTAACCGCATGTTGTGTTCACTTGTGTTATCTTTTACTAATATTTAAATTATTTTGATGATCTGAAACATTAAAGTGTGACAAACATGCAAAGAAATTAAGAAATCACACCACTGTGTGTGTGTGTGTGTGTGT
>JAAIIK010000068.1:3424061-3455493 GCA_014706435.1 Silurus glanis | reverse complement strand
TATATATATATATATACCTGAGCCTTCAGTGGGGATTTACCCGACTTAATCCAGCTCTCAATACCACCACTATCACGTTGCAATTATAGAAACCATCAATACTATACAAAAACGCAATATAACAACACGTGGCATTACAAAGAGAGAGGAATTTCACATATGGAGGTTGAATACCATTTTACTAAAGCAAAAAACCCAGTTAAGGCAACTCCAAACCTCTACACTACCATCACAACTGTGCCACCTACATCATCTGGAGCAGTTCAGAATAAATATTTGTCTAATAACATGTACAACCTACTCACCAGAGATGCAGACTCGTAATGCATACTCACATAATTTGCATCGCTCCTCAGAGGCTGTAAGCCAGTGGTACCACTCGTATTTACTGGTCTGGAAGTGGCGAACAAACCCTTTCCCAGGCTGAGACAAGCTATCTAGCTTTGGGGTTGTCATCACAATGTCTAGCTTTTCTGGAAAAGTCCGTCTTGAAAATGGATTTTTAACTATGTCCGAGACCAAATACATTTTTCTTCCTCATTCAGCCATTGTGGGCATAAAAAAAGTCTTAACTCAGATGTATTAATGTGTGCAGAGCTACAGACGTGTTTTGCCAGTTGAACTTGGCTGTAACAGTTTCCCTCTGACCAACAAATCAGAGGACGGCAAAATGCTGACGTTATTCTGGGCCAGCTAGCTGTGAGGCGAATTTGAAATCTGATTGGTTAAAAAAAAAAAAAAAAACAGACCCATTTCTAATAGAGACTAGGGTAAAAAGGACAGCACTACTGATTGTGAAGGCCCTGGGCAGATTAGATAGACATGGCAGCACACAGAGGCTGAAATCTGATCAGACAAAAAAATCTAACATACATGTACTACATATATGAAACGAAATGGAGAAGAGAAGGCTTTGCTGGCCCTGAACGCCCACCACTGGTATTTACAGAATGTTTTTTTTTTTTTTTTTTTTTTACAAATGTCAACCTTGGACCTTTGCTTCCTTTTTATTGAAATATTCGCAAAAGGTGTCATTATTTTAAGCCTTCAAAACCCCCACGTGTAAATCACTAAACTCAACAGTCTGTAATCCAGAAGTACAGAATAATTAAGGAAAGTTAAAATGTCCAAGATTCTGTCAAGAACTGATTGATCACCACCCACTTCATAATTACACCATGCTTTGGCCTCTGAAATGAACAGTTCAGTTTGCACTTTCAATATAAAAGTCGCATAAAATTTCACATTCACAGGTGATTTTTCCACGAAGAATTGTGCTGCTTCTGTCTTAGTATTTGTGCATGACTTATTTGGAAATGTAGTTCTAAATCCTGTGCTCTCTTGCAGACGGTGTCCACAGCCAGCGAGCTACGCAAGCCCACTTACTGGATAGTGGCAGCTAAAGCCATTGATTATGAGCAGATGCTGCTGCTGATGGCGGGAGTGAAATGGGACATTAAAGAGATAATGTCACAGCACAACGTCTATGTGGATGTCCTTTTAAAGGTAATGTGTTGTGTGGTGCTGAATGGGCTTTTATGTGAGCTGATGAGTACATTGTCTTACTTTCTCCCATCCAGACTCCATGTCTCTATTTTCAGATATAAGCAGAAGGGTCATTGACAGGTTACAGCCGCTCGGTTAAAGGTTAGGTTTAACCCAGTAGAAACCCAAGTTCCTGTAATTATTTGTGATACACTTACTATGAATCATCACAATTGTGTAATGACTGAAAGATCTTGAGATCTCTCGGTCTTAAGTCTCACTTAAGACAGTATGTCACAAAAGTGGGTACTCTTTTTCTTCTTCTTTTGGCTTCCCCCATGTCGCCACAGCAGATCATCCGTCTCCATACCCTTCTGTCATCTACATCTGCCTCTTTCAAACCAACTACCTGCATGACTTCCCTTATCACATCCAAAAACCTCCTCCTTGGTCTTCCTCTTTTCCTCTTTGGAATTCTCTACCCAATGAGATTAGACAGGCTCTTTAAGTGTTGTTTTTTTTTTTGTAATTATTTTTTTTTTAATCTATATCCTTGTGATGTACCTGTGATTTTATATATATATATATATATATATAAAATAAAAAAATGGGCCCAATCTACATCAGCAGGACTTCCATCTTAACATTGCACACTGTACACGTTACAAATGCACACACGTCTGTTTCTTGCATTTGGACTATAGTATGTAATTTTTTTTCCTCTTTATGTCTGTATAATTTATGTCAGAGGCTGCTGGCAGCATTCACAGAGAAAGAATTTCATTGTCTCTACATAAGACAGTAAACTCTATGATACAGTAAAGCAGATGACTATAATAGAAACAGTTTTCAAATTTGGAGCTGTTTATACTTAAGTTGTTATTATGTTGAGTCTTGATTTTTGTTTTGTCTGCAAATGCATGTTGGATGTCTTTTGCATTCTGGCCCACACCCCTAAACAAATGTAAGTTTTCCTGTTACTAACGTGCTTTAAAGTCTCCACATTAAGAAAACACTTAAAAAAGATATTTAAAGGTTTTTTATTTTGGTTGGGCCGTGACCTTTACTTGTCTCTCTTTCTACAAACATCAGTCATTAAGCCTATTTAATTCAGATTCTTCTTCTTTTTCTTCTTTCGGTTTCTCCCATTAGGGGTCGCCACAGTGGTTCATCCGTCCCCATACCCCCCTGTCCTCTACATCTGCCTCTTTCATACCAACTACCTGCATGTCTTCTCTCACCACATCCATAAACCTCCTCCTTGGTCTTCCTCTTTTCCTCCTTCCTGGTGGCTCCATCCTCAGCATTCTCCTACTGATATACCCCATGTCCCTCCTATACACATGTCCAAACCATCTCAATCACACCTCCCTCACCTTGTCTCCAAAACGTCCTACATGCGCTGTCCCTCTAATAAGCTCATTTCTAATCCTGTCTATCGTCGTCACTCCCAACGAAAACCTCAACATCTTCAGCTCTGCTACCTCCAGCTCAACCTCCTGTCTTTTACTCAATGCCACTGTCTCTAAACCATTCAACATCGCAGGTCTCACCACAGTCCTATAAACTTTCCCTTTCACTCTTGCAGATACCCTTCTATCACAAGTCATATTTAAGTCAGATTGTAGTTATATAATAATAATAATGCCAACATTTTATCTATAATGCACCTGCTTTGTTATACAATACAGATGATCGAGGGCAAAGATTTAAATTGTTGTAAATGACCTCCTAAAGTATTTCGAAGACATTTTGTCAACAAAGACAGAACTAAATGATTTCATCACAGATTATATTCCCAGAAATGTTAACATGAACAGAGATTAGGAAATCAGGATACAACAATGAAGTCCCTGTGAGTGACTTTTACCTCAGGTGGAAAAGGGAAATATTTCAATAAAAAAAAAAACAATCAGTGGTAGAAATTATTACAAATTCACCACATGACTGATGTAGTTCCAGTCTTTCACATGTATTTATCTATGAAATAATTATTATTTGCATGTGCTTTTTTTAAAGTAGGATACTGACTGCTGAATACATCTTTCTACTTGTTTTACTGCACAAAAAATGTAGAAATCAAATATTTATGAATCCAAATGTCCACTGCAGTACATTTCAGCGTAAATAGAATTGACCTGAACGGACAAGTACAGCATCCTTTTTCCTTTGAAGATGTATATGATTATTCTGTTTTCATACAAAGTTTGCTAAAATTGGACCACCACATGATCCAACTTTATGAATTGTATGAAAAGTATTTGCTTGGCTAAAATAAATTGGAGAATCTGACTGATCTGTCCTCCTTTACCCTCTTTCTGTTTTTTTTTTTTTTTAAAGGCACACCATGATCCATGTAGCACATCAAGTACTAATGGCGATCTTTAAGCTCTTCTTCCTGCTACTAACCTTTTTACAATGTTAGGAAGAGATCATCGGGTAAATTCACTCATTACAATGAGTTCGAATGCGTAGAAATAAAAAATCGAAAGGTAAATTGTATCCGAGGTGAAGATTCTGTCTGCAGTTCGTTTGTTTTTTTTTTTTTTTTAAATTGTTTTTCTTTCTGCCCACGATTTTCCGTGTCTCTGAAGTTCATCCAGATTTAAAGGTCATGGATATCAGTTATTTGACAGATGCTAAATAACTGAATTGGCAGTAATTTGGAAGCATTTCAAAAAGGTAAATAGAAGCCTCGCTATATATATCTATGGAATATATAGAATGTATAATAACTCATTCATCTGGATTCTTTTTTTTTTTTCTTTCATCAGCATGCCAGAGATCATTTGCGTATTGGTTATAATGTATTATTGGAGAAATCTACATAAAACAGATGGAGTTTGATCAATGAATATAAAGCTTATTTGCGGGTTATGGCATCTAACTCCGCGACTTACTGTCTACTTTAATAGGAACACCTGTACATCTGCTTACTGACTGTTATCTAATCAGCCGGTAATGTGGCAACAACACAATACATAGAATCATGCAGATAAAAGACATTTAATGGAGAAAGCGTGATATCAATGTTTCACTGTTGCTAGATGGGTTGGAACCACAGTTATAAGTGGCGCAGGTTACAATGTTCAATGTCTCTAGTATAATTATTACTTAACTACCATAATCTGGGATGAGCTTTGTTTTATTAGTTTATGGGACTGGTTTTGTTGTGTTTTAACAATGGAGACAAAACATGCGGAGCTCACGAAGCTAATAACAGCAAGTATTATATTGAAGTCTGTCTTCCATAATACTCTCTTATTTCCTGACTAGATTTCAGATCATCAAAGCTGGCAAGGCACCAGGGTTATTCAGTTTAATTACCGAGTTTGTTTCTTGTCTAACAATAGCAGTGCAAATACTTAACAATGTACACAACCTTGCTGGATTATTTTCCAAAAATTATAAGTTCAAAAGATAGCTTTGTTGTTTTTGCTTCATTTTTCTGGAGATTTAATGCATCATCATGTTCTGTTTCTATTAGCAATTACATTTTTGTTTATTATCCTGTAGAACTGTACCAAAGATTGTAACTGAATAATGGGATGGAATCTATAATAATCATCATCATCATCATCATCATCATTTAGAAAGTAAATCTTGGTCTACTGGAGAAAAACAGATGTTTTACTTCCTGATATCCTTTAAGGCAGGGGCACTCAAAGGTTTTTGGGGAAACAAAGCCATTGTTTTTTTGACTCTGAATATTTGGAAAAATATGTCTGTCATTATAAAAATATAAATAAATTAGTACATAACATGCGCCACAGACTAACAGACAGACTAACAGACAAAGTAATAGACAGGCAGACATATTCTAAGTATTGGGAAATTTGAATATTTCAGACGTGTGTGGTTTGTCCCTAAACTGGTACTGCAAAGTTGAGGCACACAACTGTATAGGATGCACAAATCCAACTCCATGGTTTACATGGTTATAGTGGAAGATCTTGTACTACAGAGCTCTGACATCAACCCTATTGAACACCTTTGTCATGAATGTGAACTGACTACACCCCAGGCCTCCTCACCTACATCACCTACCTGACTTTACTGACTTTACCAGCACCCGTGTAGCTGAATAGTCACAAATATCCACGAGCACACTGATTGGTCACAGGCACCTTAGTTATGTTTTTACTTTTAAATCTATAGCTTTAAAACATCCATGATATTAGTTTATATAATAAGAAACAGTTTTTTGGGGGGTTTTTTTGTTTAGTTAGTCAAAGAAATGAAACTGAAGCTGAATCAAATGAGTGATCGGTCTGCCCTAAAGCTTTACTGCGTTATAGAGGAAACTGCTTGCTTTGTATGGCTAAACCTTACAACCGAAATGAAGAGGACATGCTCTCACAGGCTCGGAGAAGGATTTCATTTCGTGTAGGAAATAGCAAAGTCATCGAATTGGCTTCTTTTGCTGACTCGATATAACACATCAGTGCATCATCATTAAAAAACGAAAAGAAAAAATTCAACAAGTTCCAAACCACACGAGCACAGATGGAAGTTGTTAAACTGTGGATAAATGTTGCAGCAGTCGTCTGAACATTCTGTTTCTATGTTATAGGAATTCGAGGAGTTCAACAAACGGCTGGGTGACGTTTCCAAACAAGTGCGGATCCCCCTTCCTGTTTCGAATGTCCTCTGGGAGCACTGTATCCGTCTGGCTAACCGAACACTGGTTGAAGGGTGAGTGGTCACATCTGCCCTGAGCATCTAGAACAATGATGCAATCACTGAGACTTTTATAGCATCATAATAATGTTAGAGCTTTCATTTTGATTTGTCGGATCAGTTTTGTCAGTAGTTCTGGCTGTATGTCAATGCTCTCATATATAGGACATTTAGTAACTACATATAGTAACGCAAGACTTGTATGACGTATACTCAGTCGGTGTGAAGACACAAATGACTCTTAGAGGAAAGCGCCGTCTATCCTTCAACAGTAGCGGACGAAGTCAAAAGTAGAGATACACTCAAAAACAAACGTGCTCCGTTTTAACTTTTACCTGAGTAAAACTACAAACATTTTTACTTTCAAATGTCTAAAGTACTATGATTTATTATGGCTATAATGTTTCTATTATCATTTTTGTCACAAGACTCTTTACTTATTCAACTCGGTTTAGGTGAAAAGAGTTTTTTACTCTCAGCACACTGATCTTTTAATAGAATGATATTAGAGTCATTCACAATTTAATATCTATTAAAATGATCACGATCTCAAAACCTTTTTTTGTTTTCAACTACTTCAGTAGTTTCTATCATCATTTATTCCTCTCAAAATGTTCAGCTTGATGTTGAACTGATGCTTAACTGGATGTTGGTGATAAGTAGATACACGAAGCGCCAATCAAAACCAGCTCAAAACAGAGCGCGCACTCGACCCTGATTGGTGGCTCGCTGCGTGTTTGACCAGCTTTAATCCAGTTTTTATCCTCTCTTAAATAGAAAGTAAAAAGTACGATATTTGACTTTGAAATGTAGTGAAGTTAAAGTCTCTCCAAATGGAAAAACTTCAGTAAAGTACAGATACATAAAAAAAAACCAATTACATTGACTTCGTTACTGTCCACCGCTGCCCTCTTATGCATACTTAAGTTTATAAATTGTGATTGGGTAATGTATGTGTGATTGACTGAAAAGAGAGAGAGAGAGAGCGAGAGAGAGAGGTAACACAACAGGCTTTTTTTTTTTATTTATTTACCTCAAAAGCTCGAACACAGAAAGGCTAGTGATAAAATGATTGGTTTTCTGGTTGGCTGTTTTTGGTTCTGTATATTTGAATATAGGAAAATATCTCTATATAAAGAAGAGACATTTCGGCTACAGTATGCCTAATTTGTAAATAAGTGGGTTTGAGGCAGCATTTACAATTTCCCCAATAATATAAATATATTTCTAGAAAACTGGCTTTGAGTGATGGAGGTTTTCACTGCTGCATCCATCAAGATTTCGATTCAGCTTTCTCTTATTTGGTGTCACTGTGTATCTAGGAGAAGGTATGAGGCTTATCCTTTGGGCTTATTTTTTATTATTTTTTTGCCAGTGTTTGTTCAGGTGTTGTCTGCCTCCACTGAGTTGCAGTGACGAATAAAAAAAAACAGCAATTCCCCTTTTCTCCCAGACAGCTACTTTTTCTTTTAGCGATATCTTTAGACATTTTTGTCATCCAGTTGTTTAAACATCTGCTTGTCAAAAGTTCAAACTCCCTTTTTTTTCTCCCTAAGCCTAGGGAGTGGCTATGTGAGCAGGGTAATAGGAATCTTCATACTCCTCAGTGCTGTCAGACTTCTTTACACTTCTATCCTTTCCTCCTTACTTCCTTGAGATGTCTGGTCCATATATCCACAGCCAGGTTTCTGAGCCTCAGAGTGCTCAGTACTGTAGGTTGTTGTTAGAAGATTTATAATCACACTCTTGATATCACCCAAATGAGGATGGGTTCCCCTTTTGAGTCTGGTTCCTCTCAAGGTTTCTTCCTCATAACGTCTAAGGGAGTTTTTCCTTGCCACAGTCACCATGGCTGCTCATCAGGGATAAATACACATCGTTCACCTTCACTGTTAAATTCTGTAAAGCTGCTTTGAGACAATGTCCATTGTGAAAAGCGCTATAGAAATAAACTTGACTTGACTTAGTACAGAAAAGACATCACTTCTATTCTGTAAGTTAAACATACAGCAGGTCGGGTCACAGCGTTTCCATTAAAATCTAAATGTGAATTGCTCAGGATTGTAGGTTGTCAAGAAACTGAACAGAAAGAATAAGGATCAGAGTAATGCATTTTCCGCATCAATTACTTCCATGTTATTGATGTGTACCGAAAAGTCGGCTGCATTTGTCAAGCAGCATATGAACTGATTTATATGTAAATTTGTATAAGCGTTTACACAACATATTTGGTATTCATGAGAAAACCCTTTCCATTTCTTTTTTTGGAGTCTGTATAAATATAAGCATGCAAAAATCAAAGTAACATACACCCCGGATTGATTATATAGTCCTAAGTATATTTACGTTTTTCTCGGTTGCTTTGGAGCGTTTCTCAAACCATTCTTAATATTTGCAAACCAGTAAGTGCATTTCTCAAAACAATTTGTACAAACAGCACCACACATTGGAATTTTTTTAATCTTTTTTTTTATTTAAATTTTTTTCGCCGAAGCCTGTACTTTTTCTCAGAATCCTTTGTTCATCTCTCAAAAGTAAGTGTTTGTGTCAATGAACATCTCATTGCCATCAGAATGACACTGTTGTGCCATTGTTCACCATCGAGAAGGTCAAAATGTTTGACAGTGATGATGGCGCATGGTTTCGAATTGATTTGTCACCTACACATTCATACAGAGAATGACATATAGTGAAATGCTTTTTATGACTGTCCAACTGTCCAAACATGAAAGAAATACAATATAAAGATAAGAAAAAAGTGTAGTGTAATGTAAAAATAAATAAAATAAGTATGAAATTATCTAAAAATATAATCTAAATATAAGTATAACTATGAATAATATATATATATATATATATATATATATATATATATATATATATATACACTCTAGCAAAAACGTATATAGATGTATATACATACATGAATTAGCAGAAGGGATGGATGGATATGTATGGCAGAAGTACAGAATAAAGTGACTCCAGTCCAGTCCAGAGTCCAGTCCAGTTAGAGTTCCACTAGGTCAAGCAATGCAAATAGAAGTGAATATTTATATTCAGTATTAATGTGAATAATAGTGTGCAGCAAAGGATTTCAGTATTTCCTGATGTAAACTATGGTTTGGATTACAATTTAAAATGGGCAGTCTGTATGGTGTCTATGATTTCAACAGCACAAATGAACACATTACTGTATGTGGGATATTAAATGCAAGAGACCAGACAGGATTCACACTTTTACTGTGCTGTACATAACCAGTATAATATATTATGATCGACATGACATAAAACATTAGATAATGCAGGAAACAGCAGACAATTGTACACAATCAGTTAAATGAAAGTACCAAAGCAGTCGCACTTTGATCAAAGCAACTAGAAATAGCTTTTCTGATGTGCACAAGTGACTACATGATGTGGGCAAGTAGTTTTGAGAATTTTGAGAAACACTCCAAGCAACTCAGAAGAACTGTAATAAAAAAAAAATTAAAAAAAAAGTCATTTTATGGCTGATGTTAATACGTACTGGCATATGAAAGAAGGATGACATGTGCAGAAGATAGATATCAACTGCACATAGCAAAATTGCTATTCATGGAAGTAGAGTTAGCACACGTACCCAGTGGATATTAAGGGGACGGTATGATCTTCAGTTACATGTGTACACTTATATTTTACACTAATGCCATTTAGACCTACATTTACAAGTTGAGAGTTAAGGGCATTGCTCAAGGGCTCAACAGTAGCAGCTTGGTGGTGCTGGGAATTGAGCTCTTGACCTTTGCAATAAGAAGTCCAGCATCTTGACCAACGAGTTACCAGTTTCTTTTTTCTTTGCCCTTCTCTTGTACCAGAAAAAGTGTCAATTCTCATACCTTTTTCTATTAATGCTACATATGTTGTGCTGGATAAATGACAGCAAATTCACCTGTCATTTCTCTATAATTTGATGGATACGTTTACATTTGGAAATTTGTATCGAAAAAAACTCTAGTACTTAATGAAATGTCTTTTATAGTTCATGGTTTCTATCCATTTTGGAAAAATATGGAATTTGATTTAAGTGATTTCCAGGTCTGGATTAGTATTGTACAAAGAACCCTGAGTATTGAAAAAAGTTTGTGTTTTTGAAACTATTGCCCTTTTCTTTTTCTAAAATATGAAATGAAAAACTTCTAAAATATTTATAGAGTGCAACCTCGATACTCACGGGGGTTACGTTCCATGACCCCTCGCGAGTAACAAAAAATGGCGAGGTTTTGACTCTCCTTTTGATGGTTCTTTTTTCAAGGGAAATTGTACATGTTCTGTACTGTAAACTCAACAAAAAGCGTAAATTTTTTGTCATACGTGTTTTATTTACTACGTTAAATAATACAATAATATAATTAATATAATATAATAACTTTAAGATGCTTCTTTAAAACATTGCGGCAATGACTAAAAATCCGTCATCTTTTTCGAAAGTCGAAAATGTAGCTTTTTGGAAATGCCCTGCTTTTGCTTTTGCAGTGTGGACTGCGAAAACGGTCTTTTCTAATTTTTCCACTTTGGAGGGCGTTTCCAAAAAGCTACATTGACTGAAAACGCAGTCTCAGTGTGAACAGAAGGCCGAAGGTATATTAGTAAGGACATAGCCAAAAGGTGTTTTTTTTCGTGGAGTCAGAAGCAGACTCTCAGCGCTGCCCAAAGATCTGCGCAGGACTGGATCTGTTACGTTGTGAGGCAGCAGTAGCCATGACAGTACAGCACCCCCGATCGTGCGAATAAACACATGGAAAACATCAGAGATTCTGACAAGCATCAGGGATTGTAACGTAACTCATGTTATAGTTGGAATTTAAAATAATTATTTCAGATGTTAAATATGGTCTTTAGGGATGTCTGCATATGTGAGTGTTAGGGAATTCTGCATACTTGAATCTGGAAAATTATGGAATTTTGAAATAAAAAATGAGTAGGAACCCTGATTGTTTCAAATCAGGGCATGACCAAGTTGTCTACACCAGGTGCCGACCTGGCCGCTCAAGACTTACACAAGGGTTTCTCCTCCCTTATGGCTCTCATGTCAGGTACCTTTGATATTGTGTTTTTATAATATATAAAGTTTCTGTCTCATGTAAAGCTGAAATGTTTTATATAGTAGTAAAAATTAAATGTATTTACGGCAAACTTAAACTAAATACCATTTACATTGGCGATATTCAACAGCCCTTATTACAAGCAAGTTGATATGCTGCTAAATAATAAGCGATTCTTACAGATGTAAGTCAAAATGACTTCAGCATCTGTCTCGGTTCAGCAGTGCCATACAGGCACTCTGTAATTTACAGGTGATCGAGGTGTATTGGACACGAACAAAAGAAAACCAGTGTTTATAAAACCAGGACAGTTTTTTCTGTTTTTGTTTGGTTGGACTCATGTAAACAACTTTCAGACATAACTTTTTCATAACTTTTTTTCCCCCCAAAAAACTGATGATTAAGGTCCAATGAAAGAGCATGGAGAGGAGAGGGGAGGAACTGCATAGTTTCCTGAGGAAATGAAAAGCATAAAAATGCACATTGGAAGCCAGTGTGTGTCTTCCTGTGGTTTGTTATGGAGGAATGCTCTGGCCAAACTTAGCTTTAAGCTTCTTGCACTCAAATCTGATTTGCGCAAGCATAATTGCATGGCTCTGGTTCTAAATTCATTTCAGTTCATCTAACACTTTGCACACAATGCATCTCACAAAAAAGTGCTTTGTTTCATTCACTTCTTTTAGTTATTTGTCTTCAGTAAGTACATTATCCTCATTACGGGCAAAGTTATACCCCTGTAGATGTCCAATCCAGGAATTAGTTAGAGGTACACACGTGGACAAAATTGTTGGTACCCTTCGGGCAGTGAAAGAAAAACTCACATTGGTCACAGAAAAAACTTTAATCTGACAAAAGTAATAATAAATAAAAATTCTATGAATGTTAACCAATGAAAGTCAGACGTTGCTTTTCAACCATGCTTCAACGGAATTATTTAAAAAAATAAACTCATGGAACAGGCCTGGACAAAAATGATGGTACCTCTAACTTAATATTTTGTTGCACAACCTTTTGAGGCAATCACTGCAATCACATGATTCCTGTAACTGTCAATGAGACTTCTGTACCTCTCAGCAGGTATTTTGGCCCACTCCTCATGAGCAAACTGCTCCAGTTGTTTTTGGTTTGAAGGGTGTCTTTTCCAGACGGCATGTTTCAGCTCCTTCCAAAGATGCTCAATAGGATTGAGGTCAGGGCTCATAGAAGGCCACTTTAGAATAGTCCAATGTTTTCCTCTTAGCCATTCTTGGGTGTTTTAGCTGTGTGTTTTGGGTCATTGTCCTGTTGCAAGACCCATGACCTGCAACTGAGACCAAGCTTTCTGACACTGGCCAGCACATTTCTCTCTAGAATCCCTTGATAGTCTTCAGATTTCATTGTACCCTGCACAGATTCAAGACACCCTGTGCCAGATGCAGCAAAGCAGCCCCAGAACATAACAGAGCCTCCTCCATGTTTCACAGTGGGGACAGTGTTCTTTTCTTGATATGCTTCATTTTTCCGTCTGTGAACATAGAGCTGATGTGCCTTGGCAAAAAGTTCAATTTTTGTCTCATCTGTCCATAGGATATTCTCCCAGAAGCTTTGTGGCTTGTCAACATGTAGTTTGGCATATTCCAGTCTAGCTTTTTTATGATTTGTTTTCAACAATGGTGTCCTCCTTGGACGTCTCCCATGTAGTCCACTTTGGCTCAAACAACGACGTATGGTGCGATCTGACACTGATGTTCCTTGAGCATGGAGTTCACCTTGGATCTCTTTAGAAGTCTTTCTGGGCTCTTTTGTTACCATTCGGATTATCCGTCTCTTTGATTTGTCATCAAGTTTCCTCCTGCGGCCACGCCCAGGGAGGTTGGCTACAGTCCCATGGATCTTAAATTTCAGAAAAATATGTGCAACTGTAGTCACAGGAACATCTAGCTGCTTGGAGATGGTCTTATAGCCTTTACCTTTATCATGCTTGTCTATAATTTTCTTTCTAATCTCCTGAGACAACTCTTTCCTTCGCTTCTTCTGGTCCATGTTGAGTGTGGTACACACCATGTCACCAGACAAAACAGTGACTACCTGGAGCCCTATATATAGGCCCACTGACTGATTACAAGTTTGTAGACATCTGTGATTCTAATTAGTGGACACACCTTGAATTAACATGTCCCTTTGGTCACATTATTTTCAGTCTTTTCTAGGGGTACCATCATTTTTGTCCAGGCCTGTTCCATGAGTTTATTTTTTTAAATAATTCCGTTGAAGCATGGTTAAAAAGCAACGTCTGACTTTCATTGGTTAACATTCCTGGAATTTTTATTTATTATTATTTTTGTCAGATTAAAGTTTTTTCCGTGACCATTGTGAGTTTTTCTTTCATTGACCGAAGGGTACCAACAATTTTGTCCACGTGTGTATATAGATAATGTGACACTTATATAATCATGGAGAGTCAGGGCTGGGGGTAGCAGTGGGCATGAGTGGGCTATTTGCTTCTTGCCCACTAAATCAAAGTTTGATTAGATTTTTTTTTAGCCAAATGGAAAAATAGCACAGAAACTGACAGCATGATTTCTAACTTCTGATTGGGTGGGGTAAATACTGCAAGGTTCTGATACTGTTTTTGGTTAAATAACGAATTGAGAAAAAGAATCTTAAAAGAAATAAAAGGAAAAAAAATCAGTTTTTATTTAATATTCTGATTTTGTACTGAAGTTTGAAAATAGGCTTGTTAAGTTGATTTAGGCGGTTGTGAGTTCAAGTCCTGGCCATACCAGACTGCCACTTTTGGGCCGTTGAGCAAGGACCTAAACTCCCCATGGGTGCTTAGTTGTGGGAATGGGCATTAAGTACTTTGTTATGGATGGTCCCAATTGAGATTAGCCATGTGTGTTTGCCTTTTGTGTAAAGGCTTGTGTTTAACCATTTGTCATAAACCCCCTTCCTGGGAATAGGGGCAGATTTTGTCCATAATTAATGCAAATGTATCCTCAAAGTCTTTCCACATTGCAAGGAACCAATCTACCTTATACAGTTATTGGCCACATCTTCAATTTTTATGGTTCATATAAACGTATACATTGTCGGGTGTCTTTTCGTTGTCGCTTTTGATTTAGCACTTTCCTTTAGGTCCATATTTTAGACATTATGATGAGGGTCAACATTAGTATTCACAGCTGCTTTTTGAGCTCAGACACGAGTTATTAACTGCTCATTGACAGGCTAAGATCAAGTGAGCTACCAGAGGGAAGTGGTAGCAGAGTGGATAAGATGTTGGACTTCTGAACGGAAGGTCATGGGTTCAACTCCCAGTACCACCAAGCTGCTACTGCTGGGCCCTTGAACAAGGCCCCTTAACCCTCAGTTGCTCAGCTGTATAACTAATTTAACTGTAAGTCACTCTGGATAAGGGCATCTGACAAATGGCGTAAATGTAAGTGAACATTCTGTCTTTTGAATAACAATCCGTGTATTACTGGTTAATGAGGCTTTCACTGCTCCTGAGAACATAAGTAAAGCTGGCTCTTAAAATGGTCCTAACATAGTTGTGGGTATAAAAATATGATATATAAAATCATTTGAAGTCAACGGTGTTTATGTTCAATATGTTAGGATTGGCGGTACTACACACAGTAGTAAGTGGTTAGTGTGTCCTATTACTGATAGGGGGCGCACATTTCGAGGGCCAGTCCAGAGATCGTAAATCAAGATGGCAGACAACATTGTTAGTGGGTGCATAGAACAGCATGTGGTAATGAAGTTTCTTGTGAACATTGACGTAAAACCCGCAGATATCTACAGAAGACTTGACGCACAGTGCGGTGAAGCTGCACTAAATTACTCTGCTGCAGTAAGAATTTTGAATGGCGTAAACGTTTCAAAGATGCGTCCGTCAGTGACGATCCCGATCATGGGGGTTTCCCGGTGATAAGGTGAAGCAGGCTGTCCTAAGATGGACTGACAAATCTTTCAATGCCAAATCTTTCCAGGCATTCCTAAACACTGGTGTATAAATGTAGCAGGGGATTATGTAAAAAAAAGAAGAAAAAAAAATGCCGTTTCCACTCTTGGAAATGTTATTTTATTTGATAAACACAAAAGTCCTGGTTTGACTTGAACACCCCTAGTGTGTATTTATGTGTGTATATACACACACACACACACACACACACACACACACACACACACACATACATAGACCAATTTATTTATTTATTTAACTACTTCCTTACTTATATCTAATTTGTTTAATTATATTCCTAATAATAGTATAATGCAATAATAGAAAACTGCTTAAGAATTGTTCAAGTGTTTTCCTCTTTCCAGCTAAATTATTATTTTTTGTTTTTAAATGTGAAGTGATATGATTTTTTTTTTTTAAATCAGTCACGTTTTGTATTCAGAACATTAAAGAATAATACATAGAACTTTAGTTTTTAGCATGTTCTCTCTCTCTCTCTCTCTCTCTCTCTCTCGTGTGTGTGTGAGATATACTTTGGAGATTATGTAAAAACTGAAAGCGACTGGTCGAGTATGTACATATGTGTAGAGCTCACAGTTCTCTGCTCTGTCATCTGCCAGCTACGCTAATGTGAAGAAGTGCAGTAACGAAGGACGAGCGCTGATGCAGCTGGACTTCCAGCAGTTCCTCATGAAGCTAGAGAAGCTCACCGACCTCAGACCTATCCCCGATAAGGAGTTTGTTGAGACCTACATTAAAGCCTACTATCTGACTGAGAACGACATGGAGCAGTTTATTAAGAACCACCGGGTGAGCGCAAGTCCTTTCTTCTTCTTTTTTTTCTTCAGACTTTGCAATGAGATAGCAAACATGGGACAAACGTAGCAGGACGGCATTGTATGATGTATGTGTTTGCTTTTCAATATGGCCAGTGTGGATTCTCATCAGCATTGATCGATCAGTTGTCAGTCTGACTGCGCTATAAAATAATGCCGTGATAACAAAACCCTTCAATTCTTCAAGGTGAACTTAAGGATTGATTTAAAAGAAGTAAGAAAATAACAAAATAAACAATACAAGAAATTGCAGTGAATTTGACCTTTTCAACCTTTTAAAATTCCCTTTTAAAATTCATGAAATACAGAAATCATTTCAATCCGTCCGTAACACTGAGATTGACAGAACTGAAAATAATACTGTACACTGTATTGCCAAAAGTTAGCGGACACCTGACATTTCCTGCTATATGTGTTTTTTCTCCAAAATGTAACCACAAAGCTGTAGGCACACAATTGTACAGGACGTGTTTGGATGCGGTATATAAATAAGCATTAATATAAAATAATATAATTAAAAATAATAAAATTTTTAGTTCAAAACCTATTCCAGCATGGCAATACCCCTGTGCACGAAGCGAGCTCCTTGAAGATCTGGTTTACATGGTTTGGAGAGGAAGATCTTGAGTGGTCAGCTGTAGAGCTCTGATCTCATCCCTGAACACCTTTGAGACGAATGTGAACACTGACTGCACCCCAGGTCTCCTCACCTTCATCAGTACCTGACTTTACTAACACCCTTGTGGCTGATGAACACAAATATCCACAAGCACACTCCAAAAACTAGTGGAACATCTTCCCAGAAGAGTGGAGGGAATTATAAAAGCAAATTGGGACTAAATATGAAATTTGAGGTGTCTGCAAACTTTTGTCAATATAGTGTATGTTTGCCTTCACATTTTTTTTTCCCAATTTAGCATTTATGGGTTTTTTTTTGTTGTTGTTTTAAACTCTGTATTGCGTTTGAGCAGGAATACTCCATGAAGCAGCTGGCCAACCTGGTGAACGTGTGCCTCGGCTCCCACATCAACAAAAAGGCCAGACAGAAGCTCCTCGCAGCTATCGATGATATTGACCGACCCAAAAGATAAACGACAGCATGGCAACCAGAGCTGAAAAACAGCAGTGATAATCTGCTTTTCAGTTATCAGTTCACAGTATTCCATCCTGACATACTGTTCGCTGCCTTTATGCATTTTTGTTTTCTTTGTGAATGTAAGTAAATCATGTTCACACTGCTTATGAGTGTGCTTCAGGATCGGTTTGGTGAATCGGTGTTAGAGCGACGTAAAAATAAAGGGATCCTTCAGGCAATTCTATCGCAATCAAATGACTTCGTGAAGCTGCAAATATGCTCGAAACTGAAACACTCAATTTATAGAGGTAGGTCTATTTCAAATACGCTATGAGTAGATTTTAGAAGCTGTAATGAAGCGTTTTCACCTGCTTACGGTTGGTCTTAATATCTGTTTCTTTAACACTGTTACACGAGTTGTATGTTCTTTGCTTGTACCTTTAAAAAAAAAAAAAATCCTGATTTTATTATTTATACTATAATTATAGGGATACGGCTGATTAATAGAGTAGGACATTTTGAATTTTTGCTGCATTGTGCATGGGTTTTTTTTGGTGAGAAAAAAAAAACACTCGGTTAAAGGACGTGCAATTCGTGACTTGTAGTTTATACTGTATACATGAGTAGCTCCATTGTATTTATTCCAGCTGCTGGATGTTTTATCGTTCATAAAAACGAGAGTGTAAAAAAGAAAAGAAAAGAAGAAAAGAACGAATGTGTAGTTGTCCAAACCTCCATGATTCTGTATGCGTATTATTACTTTACTGTAACAAGATGAAATCCAAAGCCCCAAAATAAATACACTAACATTCTGAATGAGTGCTTGTGTATTTTTTTTTTTTTTTTTAAGTGCATATTCCAATTTTTGGAATATTTTTGTAGGTTTGTTAAATTTGTCAAATAATTAAAATGTCAAATGTTGCTTCACCTTTGCTCTAGTGTGTCCTAGTGAGCTGTTTTTAACTCAAATCCTTTACCATAATCTTTTCCCATATTCACACTTGCAGGTTGGCTAGAAGGGGGAATGGGAAGTGATCAGTTAAACCTGTGTGTCACTGTGTACCAAATGCAGTCAGGAAAACCCTCTTGGATTATAACGTGCTGATAAATCTCCAGAGTACTAACGTCTCCCTGAAGACCCTCAGCGGTACAATACAGAGCTCCGGCTGTACAGCAGGTTGACGGCCTTTCAAGTGATGCAATATTTAAAACGTAATAATTATATGTTGGTGCAGTCAGCCTTCTGCACCTTCTGGGGTTTGGGAAATTTACAGAAGCCAATCATTACCATATACTATTGAGTCTGGGTATCACTCATGGTTGGGGAAAAAAAAAAAATCACAAATAGTGACCAAATTTTCCTTACAAGCGATGATGTTTTATTTCTTGTTGATTGGGTCATTTGTGCTATAATTTAGAAGAAAAAAAAAAAATTTATTCTCCATTTATTATTGCAAACATTTGACAGATAATGTATCAGGAATCAGTTATTAGCATTCCAAGTAACAGCTGACCATGATCTTACATGGAAGTTTCAGATTAAGTGTTAAATGGCATAATGATTTTGATAATGAGTTTCAAACAAGGTAAACAAACCCAAGAAAAAAAAACAACCGAACACGTTAAATCCTGTTGTTCCATCAGCTGTCATTTTGTGTACATTTAACTCTCATTGGACACATTCACATGTACGTCATTTAGCAGACACAGTACCTTATCCAGATACAGTCAATCAATAACATTAACACTGGTTCACTAAAATGGAGACTTAGGGAAAAAAAAACATGGTCTTAAAACTTTGTTGGGAAAAATGATAACACTTTTTTAAAATACATAAATACAACAATAAATAAAACAAGTGCTAGTTTAGTAAGTGTTTCACCCATCGTATGAAGATGGCCAAGAACTTAGCTGTTCAGACATCTAGGGGAAGTTCATTCCACCACCTCTGCCAGAAGAAACAATACTCTTGATATAGACCAACTGTACCTCTGACCCTGATCTGAGGGACCATGGTGCAGTGCTAGAACAGCTTTGAGGTAAGTGAGTGCTGGTCTATTTGTTAACGAAGTAAATGTAATTAGTTACTCTACTTAAGTAGCTTTTTCACATAACTTTACTGAAGTATTTCCGTTTGGAGAGACTTCACTACATTTCAAAGTCAAATAACCTTTTACTCGACTACATTTAGTAAAATCAATCGTTCCCTTTTATTTATGAGTGAATAAAAACTGGTCAATCACGCAGCGAGCCACCAATCAGTGTCGAGCACGCGTTCTGTTTTATACTTGTTTTGATTGCCACTTGGTGTATCTACTTATCACAAACAAACAGTCCAGCGTCAGATCAACAGCAAGCAGAACATTTTGAGAGGAATAAATGATGGAAGAAACTCGAACTCGCCACAACACCATTGGCCCTAAGGTTTTGAGCTCATGATAATTTAAATAGATATTAATCATTGTTTGACTCATTATCATTATATTCATAGATTGGTGTTGCTAAGAGTAACAGAGTCTTTTCTACATAAACCTAGTTGATTAAGCAAACCATATGTAATCATAGTACATTTACATTTGCAGCATTTAGCAGACACCTTTGTCCAGAGCGTACAAAAGTGCTTTGAGTCTCTATCAATGAATAAATCTACACTGGTACTCTAGATTACAACCACGGAAGGTTGACTAAAAGACAGGAGGTGGAGCTGGAGGTAGCAGAGCTGAAGATGTTGAGGTTTTCGTTGGAAGTGACGAGGATGGACAGGATTAGAAATGAGTTTATTAGAGGGACAGCACATGTAGGACGTTTTGGGGACAAGGTGAGGGAGGCGAGATTGAGATGGTTTGGACATGTGCAGAGGAGGGACATGGGGTATATTGGTAGAAGAATGCTGAGGATGGAGCCACCAGGAAGGAGGAAAAGAGGAAGACCAAGGAGGAGGTTTATGGATGTGGTGAGGGAAGACATGCAGGTGTTGGTTTGAAAGAGGCAGATGTAGAGGACAGGGGGGTATGGAGACGGATGATCCGCTGTGGCGACCCCTAATGGGAGCAGCTGAAAGAAGAAGCAGAAGGTACACTAGATCAGTGGTCCCCAGGCCGCGGACCAGCACCGGTCCGTGGGTCAATTGGTACCGGGCCGCACAGAAAGAATACATAACTTACTTTATTTCCGTTTGTTTTATGTTTTATTTTGGAAAATTACCGGATTCTCTCCGCCAGAAAGAAATCAGCCCCAGTATCACTTTTTCCTCCTTAATGGTGCTCTAGTGTTACTTTCCATTAAAGTCTAGAATAATTGTTTATAAAACATTTATTTGTCATGGCCTGAAGTCCGAGGGAGCAAAATTGGGCATGCGCTCTCTCTCTCTCTCTCTCTCTCTCTCTCTATCCTCCCGTCAATCACAACAATACAAAGCCATGTGGATGTGTGTTATGCAACACGGCAAAAGGAGAGGTTTGAAAAGTTGCTGGCTTGACGTGTCTTGAAAGCAGGATGTTTTAGACTTCCGCCTCCCCAGTTGCTAACTGTTCTATCACAGGGCCAAACTAACTGGTGAATAGGAACTGGCCTTGAATGAATTCGATAGAAAATGAGGGGAAGAAAAGAGCATTGAACAATCTAACAGCAATGCACTTAGGCTTTTTTTTTCTTTCTAAGAAACACATATCCCTGGTAGCCCATTTCTATCAGGTGTCCCTGAAGGTACATTTATTCCGATGGTTTGAGACAGGCCTCAGTGGCAGCATGCATCACAACTTTGCCAAGAGACTAATAGTCAAAGATGGAATAATGTAAACTGGAATAGTGTAGAAAACAAAGGAAGAGAGGTTCTGTGACTATGCACAAAAAGTGTATGCCAATAAACTGGAGCATCTCTGCGTTCTCTACAGAATTTGATGCTGTAGCATATTAAAGAATATTCTGCCTTCAACTCGGCAAGATGACTGCAATCTATACAAGCGTTCAATTTGGCTCAGTGCATTTAAATGCAGCACTTTTTCCGCTTAGACATTTTTAAGTAACTAGCTTAGTTAGATCATTGCTAACTCACATCTGCTGCTTCAGTTTATAATTGGACATCCAGACTCGTGGCACACGTGTTTAATTGGCAGGATGTAAAGCAACACTTTAAAATCCTTTGCAAACGCCTCATATTGTTTTTTTTTTTTTTTTTTTTGGTAGCTACAGTAACTTCTGAGATGCCACTAGCAGTTGATGTACTAGCTCCACTAATGGCTAACATTTATATAGGAAAAATCTTCCTCATGTTAATAGGTTGTCTTGTGTAATTTTTAGGAGCACGGCAACAAAACACCGATGGCCAATTAAACCCTCCTGAGATGTATTTTGCTCACAAAGTCTTTTATTCTTGAATCCTCACTGACTGTGCATTGAATTGCCACTTACGACTATTAGATTTAGCCTCCGGGAAGAAAGTTACAAAACCGTCTTGCACTTAGAAACTCTCTGAATCTTTAAAGATTATAATGCCTTGTATTTAATTGCCTTTTCCTCTTCATGTAGACCCGGAATAGAGTTCGTGCAGAGTTTTTTTTGCGTACTACGTGTAAGAGAGCGACTGTATTGATTTGATAATGAGTCACCGACAGCAGGAAGCATTTTTATGGCTTTTTAATGATCCTGTGGAGAAGTTGTCGAAGTGTCTAAATGCAAGACTAAGTGTCCAGACCAACCTTGAGCTTGCAAACCCACTTGGAAAACATAAATAGTAATAAGAACAATAAAATGAAGATTATTACTTCACCATATATAAATCATTTACATTTATAGAATTTGGTGGATGCCCTTATCCAGGGCGACTTCCATCCCGAGGCATCCTGAGGTTGCACCAGTTAATCACGTCCCACCTCATAAAGATTATGGACCTTAAAAGAAGTAGGTGCCGACCCCACAAACATCTAGAGACGTACCAGCGCCATTTGGATCCCACTTCATGTGGAGTTTGGACATTGGACCTCTATGAGTGTTTAAAGGCTCTGGCATGGAGAAGCTGGTGTTGGATCTGTGATGATCTCAAATGTTGAGCTATTCTATGAGTTGCTCAGTAGCTCCTGGTTTCACAACCTCAAATAACTGTATAAGACTGTAGAAAGGACATTACTCATAATCTTACACTCCAGTGCTCAGGTTAGTTCTCACTCTCCAGTGTTCTGGATTGTTTAAAGACTATATTGTTTAAAGATGGGAGAAGGGAGTTTTTCTTTGCCACAGTCGCCCCAGGCTGCTCATCAGGGATAAATACACATCGTTCACCTTAACTGTTAAATTTTGTAACGCTGCCTTAAGACAATGTCCGTTGTGAAAAGCGCTATAGTAATAAACTTCACAAATTCTTTCCTGTATACAACTACGGAGCTAATGGGTTAAGGGTCTTGCTCAAGGGCCCAGGAGTGGCAGCGTGGTGTGGCTGGGATTTAAACTTACAACCTTTAGATCTAAAATTCAATGTCTTAACCAGTAAGATTCCACTGTGTATATCTGTAATCTTTTATGTGTGTGCACTCTGAAAGCATGCAGCTGGCTGCCTTGTCTTCAGAGTAGTGTGTTTTGTTTCCTGCCATGGCTGCTATAAAGTCTTTCCCTGCCAGAGCCTTATCTCTCCCCCCCCACTCAGCTGGACGCTCGTGATCAAAGGGACACCTTTTTCAGCCCTGTGTGTTTTGGACTTTGGTGTTTTAACACTTCGTTTACTCCTGTCATTGTTTTCGCACCATCTGTTTCTGTGTCGACTGAAACGGATCATTTCATTTATCTCGACCGCATGAACCACATGCTCTTTTTGGAACCTTTTGGTTCGTCTGCCAACTCGTAAGCAGATAACAGTATGATGATCATGGTCTGCTTGGGGCAATTAAAATTTATATTTACCAATTCTACCTTTTTCATTTAACATTTTCAAATCTGTAATATAAAGTAGATGCGTGAGTTAAACATACTGAAGATCGACGGAAGATTTTGGACTAAAGTGTTAGCATGGCTGTAGCTGACTATGACGATGCTGAGGTCCAAAGCTATGTACTTCTTTTGTCTATCCCATATAGCATTCTGTTAATATAACAAAATATGCTACACTATGCGATATTGTAGACTATTAATAATCAAACACAGTTATATTATGCAATAAACCTCAACAGTCTGTCTTAAGCAATTTATCTTAGAACGGACGTATAACCACACGGAACAGTACACAGTACAGATGCAGTACACATCTGGCACTGATACTAACAAATACTAAATATGAAAAATACTCCCATTAGTGGCATCTTCAATACAGACCAACCTTCTGAGAGAATATGTTGTGGAAGATCTGTATTCTTGGAAAATCTATTAGATTTACATTGAATATCCTGCTCTTATATGGATATAAGATATATATATATTATAATGAATATAAAGTCCC
Organism: Silurus glanis; assembly: GCA_014706435.1. Classification (NCBI taxonomy): domain Eukaryota; kingdom Metazoa; phylum Chordata; class Actinopteri; order Siluriformes; family Siluridae; genus Silurus; species Silurus glanis. The sequence goes on along the minus strand of JAAIIK010000068.1, from coordinate 3,431,963 downwards.
TACACACACACACTTGTTAAATCGGCAGGTGTTTGTAAGTAAAAAAAGAAACGAAGATAAATCAAATCAAAACATCTGCAATGACAAACTACAGCAATGCCCCTGAAACCAAATAAACACACATTTGAGAAAAAAAAGATAAAACTACAAAAACTACTTGCTTGTGTGATGCTATTTTTCAGGTGGTTTTTTTTTAAGTACATGTCATGTGTGTGAATCGAGGCCATCCCCTATTCATTGTCATGTTTAAGGATTAGTTTGACAAAATATAGTCCTGACTTTTCTTTTCCTGAACAGTTGTTCCCTTGGGCCTGGGTACAGAGGGTATGTTGTGGTTCACTTTTCGGGTCTCGTGAATAATTTATTGAGCAGCAGACTGGACAGCTTGAGGACAACATTTCCTTCATTCAGCGTCTGTTTGATAAATGGTTGCTGGTTTAAGTTGACACTCTGACACAAGAGTCTGTCAATCACTTGATCACTCGTCCAGTCATTCTCCTAAAGGTTCTAATCCTATTGAGGCAAAATGTGTAAAAAAAAAAATAAAAAATACAATATCACTTTAGAAGACTTGGTTAAAATTAGGTTTTGTTTTTTCCCCCCCATTAAGTTACGAGCAAAATAATGCTGGTAAATTTTGAATTAACAAAGACTAAGTGGGAGACTGAAGCAAGCTGGCGCAAGGGTTATTCGGTCCATTTCTTTTGATTGATTCCTTGTTGCTTTTAATTGCACTTTCAATTTCGGAAGTATGCGTTCAATAAGAAGGAAAAACAAGACAAAATTGGAACTTTTAAAGCAAAACTTCGTTCATCTGTAGTCAATAAGTGGCTGTAGAAAAGCAATGCATTTCAGTAAGGAATCCTAGTACCAAGCCTTTTCTCTTCTTTTTCTTTATGTATTTCAAATTACAGATCAATAAGCACAAAACCATTAGTGTATTAAAAAGCACAAGTGCAAATAAAAAAAAAAAAACACAACTATTTTTCTCCTGAACACTATTCAATCAGTGGTCCCCGGAACCGGTCCGTGGGTCAATTGGTACCGGGCCACACAGAAAGAATACATAACTTACATTATTTCCGTTTGATTTATTATCTGATTCTGAACAATGTTTTATTTTGGAAAATGACCGGATTCTCTCCGCCACATCTGTCTATGACTCACTCTTGATGCATGTCATGATGCCTCGGTCACATGTCTTACCTCCATCCACTACCTTCTTAAAGGGGCTGCTCCGGCCGCTAACACATAATACATTACCGCTAAATCCAAACCCCCAAGCTAGCACAATGAACAACAAAACAACACAGTGGATTCACGTTTATTATTATATTTAGAAAATTCCAGTTTTTATGGGCGTATCATTTTATTGTTTATTGTTGTATTTATCTGCCACACCTTAAAGGCCGGTCCGTGAAAATATTGTCCGACATTAAACCGGTCCTTGTCGCAAAAAAAGGTTGGGGTCCGCTGCTCTAGATAATAAAGCTATGAAATGCAAACTTTATAGCAATTTGTCAGCAGCACAGAGCTTTTCAACAGATTGCACTTGCAGAGAATTATGTGCGTAAATCAAACATATTTTCCATTTTACACACAGTTTAGAAGTCGCTATTCTAGTGTAGCGTTTAATTATGAATATTTTAGCACCGTTTCCTGAGCGTACCCCTGTGTCTCTACAATAAGCACACTGGCTGAGTGATTGAATTTTATGAGTCTCAGGTAATCGTGGATTTATCTACCGCTATGCTAAAAGTAGAATGGAAAATGTGATCTGTCTTTTGGCTAGGAGCCGACGTGTTTATTCGTGATCTCGAAACCGTTTAGATATAACCGGTGTTTGGTTTTGTTTTTGGTGTGATTCATATCCTCTAGTGACAGACACTTGGCAGGCGCAAGGACGGCTAATGGTGTCCTTTTTTTCCTTTTGAGCTGCTTTAGTTGAGAGCTCTCAGTAACCAGGACTGGTACGAGGCCTGCAAAATTACTCGTTGTTTTTTTTAGCAGATAAAATACCCACTTCTTGCATACAAACACATTTTGACTGTCAGACATGAACCATGAGTGAGCTGGAAAGCCATCAGCATCATTTTATGGAAAAAAGGCTCATGTTTTAAATACCATCAGAAGTCATGAAATGGTATTTATTGCTGTGTGTCAAACTCTGTTATACTGGGTTTTATTTGACCCAGATGGTATTTCAACACTTGCGGAACAGACTGACATTTGCGATGGCTAATACAAATAATAAAGATCCGTAAAGAGACTGTTCTTCCAGCACACAATTTTGTAAAGTTTTGTAAATAGTAAAATGAAGTGGGACGTGGCACTGTCTTATTAATTCAGCAACGGTCTGTAGCAATCACAATTCACAAGGGAAAATGCATTGTCTCTCCAGGGTAATGCCATATTTCTGGCACTCTGATGTTTCTGCCTTTACATTAACCTTAAGATTACATGATGGAGGAGATCTATAGCACTGGAATTGAATTTTTTGCCTTTTAAAATGCGTTTTATGCTTTTGCTGGATGTATTGAGAGCATTCATAAAATGAGTTTACATGTATGCCAGAACAATAGAATGAAACAAGATGTTTTTCAGATTTGAAATGGTAAAAATGTTTTTTCTTAAATGTTCAAAAAGAAAATCCACTTTATGCATTGCATTATTATTTATTAATAATGACTATTATATGCATTATTAATTGCACTTATTCTCATTTCTAGTGAACACATGAAACACATTCTACAACAAAAAGGTATCACTGAATCTAAACCATTCTTTCCTTGATCCATTTTTGCTGAGGTCAGTCCAAGCCTCTTTACCATCATAAACCTTTCATGTAGGTTTTTAAGACCCCCATTTTTTGATGACCCCTCTCTCATATCTGGTCACTAAGCATGGCTCAGAGAGAACATTAAACTTCCTGTGATATAACCCTGAGGTTCAGAAAATCTTTTTCACACAGGTTTTTTTTTCTTCCATAATAAAATATCAATCTGTTTATAAAAATAAAACTAACCCCAATCTTAAAACTGAAACTAAAAATAAAATACATATTTTAAATATTTATAGATTAGGGTTTAAGATTAGGGTTAGTTTTGATAAAGAAGCCTGTCCCATTCTCACTCTATACTAGAGCTATAACACAACGACACTGTATCTGTTTAATGTTACAACACTTGTATCTGTATTCGGATTTCCATCTGAAGAGGACATGGTCTGATTCATATGAGATTTTTTCCCCCCTTTAACACTTTGGAAACATTGGGGGGAAACTCCAGATGTGGAACTCCAGATGTGGAAATTCCAGCAGTGTCAGCATGGTCTGTGAATTCTTTCTCTGACAGTTACTTAGCCTCAACTGCTAATCTTCAACTATTTCTAATTTGCATTTCTAACGAAATTCTAGTTCTATTTTCCATAATATTTCATAACTACAGTAGTAACCTCATTTACTCCATTGTAGCCCTGACCGGGCAGTTACTAAGGATAAATGAACGATGTCATAAATGGATCGTTGCAATGTTGTTTTTGTGTGTCACATACTGTACATGTTTGGCTGCTTGTGAAAACATGGATAAAAGTGTAAACCTTTTGCTTCCTATATTTTTTGATTGCTTCATATGGGAGCCCAATACTGATGTAGATCTCTGGTCTCAACCAGATGTCCTGTGACCTTTTCTGTCAAGCTTCCTATGAAAATATCTATTATAATCTGTTCGTTGTATATACCATCTAGTTTTATGTAGAAACTTGCTATCTTGTGTTGTGCTATTTAGAAATTAGAAATCATACATACATTTATTTTACCTGTCGTTTCCCTGATAAAAAAATAAAATAATTCAATTTCAGGTCCAATCTGTTTAATGTCAATATTTGGGATAAATGAAGTGTTTTGTGAACTGTCACATATTTACCTCATGTCAACCTAGCCTCGGATGTGTGCTGGCACTAGGAAATGTAGCACGTGTTAATGAACTGGACCCATGAGATGCAGGAGTGAGTGATGTTCCAGCACAAATGGTCTTAGGAAAAGGGGACTTGGCATTGTTCTAGGGTCACAGCTGAATCATTTGGCAGCTCAGAGCTCTTTTTGCAGCTTCAGATATCTGTTTGCCTTTTGTTTTCTGCTTAGTTGCACAACTTTTACATGTTCTCTCCATGTTGTATAGAAAATAGCCATGACCCTGTCTGTTCCTCTAGAGAGGACGAAAAGGTGAAGTGGAGAGAAAATTTAGGTTTTGCTGTTGGAGCACCTCTCAAAGGAAAGATGGGACTACTATTGTGTGTGTGTGTGTGTGTGTGTGTGTGTGTGTGTGTGTGTGTGTGTGTGTGTGTGGGGGGGGGGGGGGTATGTATGTGTTTAAGTGACTTTAATGGCTTGTTTTTAAAGTTTAAAGGAATTGAATGTACAAAAAAGACCTTAAAAGGAACTAATAAAACTATACTATAAGCTATACAAATAATAGAGAGAGAGGAAAAGAGAGTGTACTAGTACTCTATAATAGCATGGCACAAATTTTGAAGTAAGGACCAACACTCCCACACAAGTCTTCATCTGACCTTTCCAGCCTAAATTAATATTGTATTCCTCAGAAAAAAACAAGCTTAAGATGTTTGCCGATGTAGATAGAAAACCGAGATCGGTAAACATTTTCAACTGACGATACAAATGATGCCAATAAGGTATTTGGCTAATTATACATTAATAAATACCGAAAACCAGTTTGCCCTTTTCGAGCATTTCGTAGCACTTACTCTATACACAAAGATTATACCAGACTGTCAATTTTGTTAGTTTTTTTTTTGACACAATTCCAAATCAAATGTAATTTGTTCAACAGAAAACCTCTACACACAGCACACACTCTGCAGAAACATTTCCTTGATTTTTGGATGTTATGTCATAATGAATTGATTGATTGATTGATTAATTAATTGGCTGCAAAATAAAAAAAAAAAATTACATAAAAAAAAACCCACTTATTTTTTCCTTAACATGTTTTACTATCATTTGAACAGTTAATCAAAGTACACCAGCTATTATCAATGTACAATTGAGTACAACTAACCAAATCAAACAGAATTTTTTGAATTTCTTATTTCCATATTTTCAGGTGTCGATTCATTTAGGGAATCTCTTTACCTGGAAACCCGTGTTAACCTAAGGTAAGTGTGTTCATAACTCTGCTGGTAGAAATTAATTTTTTTGAAAATGTGTGCAGGCAAAAAGACAATATGATACAAGCTTATTTGCAAAATCTGAGTCAAGACCAAAACATGTCCAGATAACTATACTATATGTGGAATTGCCAGAGAAATACAGCACCACTGAAATGCCTGTAATAAAAAAAAAATAATAATAAAAAAAAATGTATTAAATTTTTGTTAAAGTATTTTAAAGCAATAAACAATTTTTCAAATAAAAATCTCGGAAGCAAAAGATTTGCAGGTGAGCATTTCCGAAATCATCAAGATTCTTGGAACGAACTACGAGACAATAAAACTACACAATGGTTCCGTTTCTTTCCAAGACGATAAACACCATTCAGTTGCTGTGCATTTTCAGGTGGGCAAAGGGGCTGTCGAACATGTGGCTCCTAAATCTCTCATACAGTAGTTTTTCAGTGTGGGTTAGGATCTGGTGACTGTGAAGGCCAATACATAGCATCATTTACATTCTCATCAAACTATTCAGCGAGTGCTTGTACCCTGTAGGTGAGAGCACCCTGGGTGAGCACTTGAATCAGGATGGAACTGATCTATAAGGAGAACTCTTGACTTTAAAGGAACAAATGGACCCAAAACATAACAGAGCTGCCAGTTCTCTTCACTGTAGGGTTCAAGCGTTCAGGCCTGCACTGTTCTATCAGTGTATTTCACACATACACTCTCACCCACTTCTTTAGAAGTTAGTTTATATTTTGTAATGAGCTGCTATGCACTGCAGCCTTACAATAATAGCTCTCTCTCTCTCTTTCTAACACATGAACACCATGTCCTTGATTGTGTGCTTTCGACCACAGGTTCAGCATTTGCTGAATAATCTCTTCCTACAGATCCAAAGAGAGATGGAAATTTGCTTAGATTAGCACTTTATGTATGCAGGTCTGCTTATTTCTTAGTTAGTGTTGTCTGGTGTAACTTTGTGTTGTAGCACCTTGGTCCAGGAGGAACTTTGCTCCGTTTCACTGTATACGGCAGAAATGACACGGAAAAAAAATAAAGCTATGGGATAATTCATAAGAAATGCAATGTCCTTAATCATCCCAGCAGAACTAAAATCGATACATCTTGTAATAACCTTTTTATTGTATATTTGTCATATGATAAAGCACGTTGAGTTGTTTCTGGTTTTTCTGAAGAAAAAAAAAACGAAAAAAAATGCTGATTTCACATTTACTGGCTATTCAAGGAACAATGTTTTCACTTTTATTTCTGCTCATTAATTATGTCATTTCGGTTGTCAGACTGTTTCGTGATTAATCATAAACACCACAAAAATCTGACTGATTTAAACAGAGGACAGAGGCCAAAAAAACACAAAATCGCAGTAAATATGGATAAAAAGAATCAGTCCAAGGCAGTGCAAAACACTGCTCAAGCTGTCCCCAATGCCATACATTATACTATAGTCAGATTTCTTTTTTGTGCTGTGAAAGCCTTTTAGCCCAACCTGATGTCCATTTATACATTTCTGAATCAGTGAGTTTCCCTTTCAGACTTTATTTGCACTGACTGCTGTTGGTGAGGAGCCACGGTTACGGCTTAGGACAGTCACAGATTTTCCTCTGTACTATTATCGAATCCCAGGATGTGATTAATAATTCCTCAAATACGGACTTGCTGTCAATATCTGCACTTTAATAACTTTCCCAGCCCCCAGATTTGCACACGTTCATTACCATAAATAACATTACGCGTGAAATATTATTGTAGCACCATGACGTTAGAATAGTAATTTATAGTTGGTGCACGTCATAGATATGTACTTTTTAAGCTAAGAAGATAAGTTCCAAACATCCCAAATATATCCCCTTAAGAGGCTGAAGGACATCGGTGACTCGTTGAATCTAAACTATTTAACCTTTTGCTTTTGAATTCCATTAGCATTATAAATATATAAGATTTTTTGCCAAGGCATGTTACTGAATGCTTTGTTAAGCTCTGCCAAAAAGTATCAAAGTATAATAAATTCCCCCCTTTTTTCTTTTTTTTTTTTCAAGAGTAGAGAACAAATCTGTCCCTGACATTTTCATTATTGTTCAGTGAGAGCAGTCATCCATGTGGAATACTATCACGAATGTCAGCTCACGGCAATATAGCTGAGCTGTTCTGCCAGGCTGTAGCTATCTCATGGCTTTAATATTATATTTTACAATAATAATAGCAATTATAATAATTATAGCAAATTACATGAATCTATAAATTATATGACTATATATTTTTCCTTCTTCTTCCTCTTCTTTAGGCTGCTCCTGTTAGGGGGTCGCCACAGCGGATCATCCGTCTCCATACCCCCCCGTCCTCTACATCTGCCTCTTTCAAACCAACTACCTGCATGTCTTCCTTCACCACATCCATAAACCTCCTCCTTGGTCTTCCTCTTTTCCTCCTTCCTGGTGGCTCCATCCTCAGCATTCTCCTACCGATATACCCCATGTCCCTCCTCTGCACATGTCCAAACCATCTCGATCACACCTCTCGTAAAATGTCCTACATGTGCTGTCCCTCTAATAAACTAATATCTGATCCTGTCCATCCTCCCTTCTGATGAAAATCACAGCATCTTCAACTCTGCCATCTCCAGCTCCACCACCTGTCTTTTTGTCAATGCCTATAATTTTACACACACACACACACACACACACACACACACACACACACACACACACA
>JAAIIK010000068.1:3398907-3424051 GCA_014706435.1 Silurus glanis | reverse complement strand
ACACACACACACACACACACACACACACACACACACACACACACACATACATTATATATATATTTTTGAAGCCTCATAACTGTTTCCCCTGTCACCCTGCAGGAGGTAAAACTTACACCTGCAGTTTTTTTTTAAGGTAACACAATTTAACCTTGGATTACTCCTGTGTTGTATTTTGTTGTAATAACATACCTGTACTGTTTTCCACAAATCTGAAAAACTATTTGGTTTGATACCCCCCAAAAAAAGACAATAAAGATTTAGTTCCAAAAAGCTGATCAATTTGCGAAATATAATTGACATGTTCGGTAATAAATCTTCTCTGTTCTACTTCGTCATTGTCTGGTTCCTCTCAAGGTTTCTTCCTTATGCAATCTCGGGGAGTTTTTCCTTGCCACAGTCGCCACCGGCTCACTCATCAGGGACAAACACACTTATAAAGAACATCATTATTCACTTTTATCACCACATTATCTGTGTAAAGCTGCTTTGAGACAATGTTCATTGTTAAAAGCGCTATACAAATAAAAATGAATTGAAGTGAATTACTTGTTCAATCAATCAAAGAGCAAATTACAATGCACCTCCTGGCCTGAAGTTCTAACCCTTGTGACTGCAATCATTTCAGCCTGCGTAGTTCTTTGTATTATTTGTTCTAATTTACAGTATCTGTGCCACATACCTAAAGTAATCGTTCCTTTTATCGATCGAGCTTTTTAGCTGACATGTTTTAGAGATCTACCTTATCGATTGAATTCAATTACTGCTGCAACGCGGCGTCACAACAGATCTGCTACAGAGGAGTTGAGCTCCCCTGACCCTGGGCTTAATAAAACTGAGCTGAGTTCCAAAACTATAATTAGATGTAAATTTAAAACACAGCTTGTCATTATGCTGATGATAGTGAGTATGTAATGTAGTTTAACACCGCTTTATTTAAAATGCTCCATTTTAAAATAGCTATTTTTGACGTGCATGCACAATTGCTCATTGTATTCATTTCACAATTCAAAATGTCTTCAAGTAGACTACGTGAGCCAGAAACAGGTGTTAACAGCACAGTCAGCACCTTGTGACATTGACCATGACCCCACTATTCCATGCACGTCCTACTTCCTGCTTCAGATATGAAGCTTACCTTCAACCTCAACCTCAACCTACATCAAAAGAGATCCACAGAGATCCATATCAGCCTGTTCGACTAGCGAGCCCACTGTGCCTGTAATAGAGATACTAAAGAGCTAAAACACGCTGAAGATTAAGCTGGTTACACCTTCAATATAAATTAGTAAACCCTGCACACGATTCACAGCTTAAGGGAGACTGAAACTACTTTTGATTAATCACCTGAGAGAATGAATAAGCAAAGACCAACACTATAGAATCAAGACTGCTATACAATATAACAATGCAAATAACAACTCTAGAACCGATTGAATTAATCACATAACACACAAACGTCAGAATCCTGTGTTACCAAAAAAAAAAAGAATAAATTGAAGAGAAAGAGCTAAAGCACACGGTAAATGTTTCTTCTTCTGCCATTGCCCAGCCTTTCATGTTTGTATGTGAGTACATTTACAGCATTTGCTCTTTTCCAGAGCGACTTACAATTATCACATTCATACAAATGCGCAGATATGGGGTTAAGGGCTTTGTTTAGGGGAACAGAAGTGGCAACTTGGTGTGGCTGGGATTTGAACTCACGACCTTCGGAGCCGAAGTCGAATGCCACTAAGCTAGCACCTCCTGTGGGTAGTTGACCAGCTGTGCTGAGTGTAACATTCAGCTTCAGGTTCACTAAGGCAGTCTTGAAACCACTCTTTAGCGCACTGGGCTGAAGTTTAGACACTTAGATGCAGTACATCCGAGCCTGGTCTTTCTCCAGCGGTGGACAGTAGCGTTTTCGCATACTGATTTTTTTGAAGAAGGTTTTGGTTCATGATCATTTTAAGAGATATTAATCAGTGTTTGACTCAGTAATATCATTCTAGATTGGTGTGCTGAGAGTAACATTAGAATCGTTGATTAAAAAAAGAGCAACATTATAGCCATAATAAATCGTAGTACTTTGGATACGTAAGTACATTTGAAGGCAAATACTCTTGTACTGTTTACTCATGGGAGCACTTTTACTTTTACTGAGGTAATATTTTACAGCGTGTCTCTCTACTTTAACTCAAGTACATGGTTGGTGTACTTCATCCACCGCTGTCTATCTCGGTACATGTATCCGTGCGAAGCGCCTCCAAAATCTATGCGTCATTGTGCTATTGAATTGACACTAATAAGCATTTGTTTAATGGGTTCTGCTTTGTCTAATGCCTCTTTATCGCATTGTCGTAAAGGCATGTCGGAGGTGGTAGCTCAGTGGTTAGTGGAAGTTCAAATCCCACCACCAACAAGCTGCCACTGCTGGGCCCTTGAGCAAGGCCCTTAAACCTCCACTGCTCAGTTGTAAGTCGCTCTGGATAAGGCCATAAATGTAAATGCATCCACTTCTTTTATTCCAAGGGGAAGAGCAGCCGAGATCTCAGACTATTTCTGATCCTGCTATAACACGGTCTTCAGTTATAACATTGATCCATACTGAAAAAATTGTTAACATTCAGCGGTATTTAAAAAAGGACTAAGCGTCACAGATCATTATTGACTTTAGAGTTCAGCTATGGTTTGCGGTCTGTATGTGCTGTTACTTAAAAATATGCGAATTGACCATTGTCCTTCATCCAACTCCACTGAGCAGAAGGTTACAAATTTGCTGCATATGCACATTAACATTAGGTCACAAGTCTGTCCTAAAGAGTCAAGTCTAGTAAGAAACGCTAGAATTATTATTAAAGTCTGTGCAGACTCTTAAGGTCTTATGTTAGTCCGAATGAGTATGGTCAGAGGAAAGTCTGACATATCACAAACCATTTATAGGTTGTGGGGTCAAGGTCACAGGTGCTATTGCTACTTTACAATGAAACGAACGAGTGGGAATACTCTACTAGTTTCAGAGGAAATCACCCTTGAAGTGTGGAATGGAAGGAAGTACTGTAGGATTCCATATAATAACAAACTAAATAATACTGTTTAAACATTTATGTTACTTATGAACTAGGCACTACTGGAGGAACAAAAATGGGCCACGCCTTAATGGCACAATATTAAGATTTTAGTGGTCTTAAGTGTTGGCGGGTAGAGAAATGATACGCACAAAACCAACAAAATTTCTTTTTCGGGTTTGATTTATCTGATAGATCCCTAACATGGGATTTTGGATTTTGAGAGAAAACAAAGAAATAAAAATAAAACAAAAATTGGCAACATCTGCTCTCCAGCAGATGACTAAAATCCGTACAATGCAAGCTGATGCAATGCAAAATATTGCCCCAATCCAAACGAAATGGAAGATGGTATAAACTGTAGTGTAAAAAGGTGCACAATGCCCTACTCTACACGCGGTAAACTAAACCGTACGAAAATAAATGGCATACAGTAAAACACGGTATACAGCACGATAGTGGTGAAACTGACAAAAGAAAAAAAGAAAAACATTCATCAATACAACACACACATCTGAAAAATCTGACAAACAATATATATTCTAAATCCAGAGGTGGCAAAAGTACACACATCCTTTACTTAAGTAGAAGTACAGATACTCATGTTTTAAAATACTCGGTTAAAAGTTGAAGTACTGATTATACTTTTTTACTCAAGTGAAAGTAAAGAAGTCTTGGCTCTGACATGTACTTAAGTAAAAAGTAGTTATTACTTCTACCTGTTTTAGCTGTTAACTGGACCTCACATCATATTAGATAGATAAATGGATGGATGGATGGATGTGATAGCCTAGTGGGTTAATGTCAGGGTCCCCACGAGGATGAGTTTGAGAGTTTGATTCCTAGTCGAGCTGGTTGCTGTGTTGGTAAATAAAACTTCTGGACCTTGTCCGCTCTGAAAACATTTCAATTCTGTGTTGGATTGATTTCCTGGTCTTTAATGAAAGATAACTCCACCAAAAAAAAAAAAGCACTTCTGTGGTAGCTCAGTGGGTTAAGGCTTGTGCCTGAACATGGTCCTTAATATAGTCCACGCTGGTGATAAGGTTTCAAAGCCAGTCCTACATGCCTTCTTTCTTACTGCGCTGGCATGAAACAAAGTATGAACCCTCCAAAAAGCACACATGCTTTTCAGCAGTGATCGCTCAGTGGTTTAAGGCTTGTGCCTCATCTAAACATGCATCCCAGTCTGATCTCTTCCATGGTTCAGTGGGTTAAGGCTGGTGCCTCGCTGAAGTCCTAGACTTAACACTCGACACACACTCATTACTCATCTCAGCCCATTCCACCATCATTTATTTATTATTATTTATACTCTACCGTACTACACTGTTTACATGCTGTTTTTTGCACCTTTGACTCTATTATACCGTTTATATGCTGTTTTTTTGCACCTTTACTGTTTCTTATTACACTATACTGTTATTATACTATACTGTTTACATGCTGTCTTTTGCACCTCTTGACTGCTGCTGTTTTTTGCACATTGTGTCTGTTTATATTCACTCCCGGGTATAGTTTTTACAGTTCTCCTCATACAGTACTGTATATTCAGAGTATACAGTAGGTTTACTAGTTGGCGCTATCTCAGGTTTTGTGTCTTGTCTTGTGTTGTCTTGTGTTTTCTGACTGCACTGTCTGTCTGTATTGTTTTTTTGTCTGCACTGTTTGCACTAGGTTGCACTCGATGCACTTTATGTAGCTTGTTGTTGTTAGTGTAGCACCAGGGTTCCGGAGGAACGTTGTCTCGTTTTTACTGTGTACTGTGTACCACTGTGTATAGTAGAAATGACAATAAAAGCCTCTTGACTTGACTTGACTTGATGGTGAGGATCAGGGTTTGAATCCTGCTTTCTGTCTGCTATTTACAATGTGGGTTCCACTCGTGCTACTTACATCTGTATTCGCTTCCTACATCTTTCTTTAGCGTTAAATTCTTGTGTTGATGGTTTGAAAAGAAAGATAGACCTGCTCTAATCAAGCTTCCCATCCTGTTTTTTTCTGATGGCTTAGTGGGTTAAGGCTGGTACTTTGCTAATGTTGGTGGTCAGGGTTCAAACCTGGCTTCCTGCTTGTCTCATGCTATTGCTCATCGCTAGTGGAGTTTGTGACTGTTAGATGTAGATCATTTTATTTACCACGGGAATTCACCACTGTTTACATTGTCGGAGTGTACATTCCTCCCAGTGCTAATGCTAAGGAGGCACTGTGTGAACTCTACGGCGCTATTAGCGACCTGCAGAATGCTCACCCCGACGGATTGTTTATTATCGCCGGAGATTTCAACCATGTGAATCTCAGGACTGTGTTTCCTAAACTCCATCAGCATGTGGACTTTGCAACGAGAGCAGCGAACACGCTGGATCTTGTTTGGACAAACATCCCCGGCGCGTATCTACCACTGCTCTGTTATGTTAATTCCAGCATACAGACCGCTCATCAGACGCTCTAAACCGGTTCTGAAACAGGTGAAAACCTGGCCAGAAGGAGCTACTTCTGCTCTTCAGGACTGTTTTGAGTGCACTGACTGGGACATGTTAAGAGAGGCTGCAACCAACGGCGATTCCATTAACTTGGAGGAGTACACATCATCAGTGACCAGCTACATCAGCAAGTGCGTTGATGATGTGACCATCTCCAAGACCATCACTAGACGCTCCAACCAGAAGCCGTGGATGACTGCAAATGTGCGTGTGTTGCTGAAACAAAAAAAAATCCACAACCACTTCCAGGACAGTGGAGACACTCGGCGCATGTGGCAGGGCATCCAGGCGATCACATATTACAAGACAACATGACCTGCTTGTGACCGTGACGCCTCCCTCCCAGATGCACTGAACGACTTCTACGCCCGGTTTGAGGTACAGAACAACGTGAAGGCGAGGAAGACCACCCCTCCTCCCACTGACCAGGTGCTCTGTCTAACCACAGCTGAAGTGAGGAAAACTTTATGCAGAGTTAACCCATGGAAGTCTGCTGGACCAGACAACATTCCTGGCAGAGTGCTCAGGAAATGTGCAGAACAGCTAGTGGGTGTCTTTACTGACATCTTCAACATCTCCCTGAGCAGTAACGTTGTTCCCACATGCTTCAAGACGACCATTGTTCCCGTGCGGAAGAAATCTACTGTCTCCTGCCTCAATGACTATCGTCTCGTTGCGCTCACACCCATCGTGATGAAGTGCTTCAAGAGGCTCGTCATGAGGCACATTAAGATCCAGCTTCCACCCTCCCTGGACCCCATGCAGTTTGCGTATCGTCCGAACCGTTCCACGGACGATGCCATCTCCACAACCCTCCATCTAGCCCTCACCCACCTCTACAACAAGGACTCATATGTACGAATGCTGTTTATTGACTTCAGCTCAGCATTCAACACAATCATTCCTCAGCACCTGATTGAGAAGTTAAGCCTACTGGGCCTGAACACCTCCCTCTGTAACTGGATCCTGGACTTCCTGACTGGGAGACCTCAGTCAGTCCGGATCGGGAACAGCATCTCCAGCACCACCACACTGAGCACTGGGGCCCCTCAGGGCTGTGTGCTCAGCCCACTGCTGTTCACTCTGCTGACTCACGACTGTGTAGCAATGCACAGCTCCAACCACATCGTCAAGTTTGCCGATGACACGACCGTGGTGGGTCTAATCAGCAAGAACGACGAGTCAGCATACAGAGAGGAGGTGCAACGGTTAACAGCCTGGTGTGGAGCAAACAACCTGACTCTGAACGTTGACAAAACCAAAGAGATGGTTGTGGACTTCAGGAAAACACAGAGCGAGCAATCTCCACTGATTATTGATGGATCCTCAGTGGAGATCGTCAAGAGCACCAAATTCCTTGGTGTTCATCTGGCAGACAACCTCACCTGGTTACTCAACACCAGCTCCATCACGAAGAAAGCCCAGCAGCGTCTCTACTTCCTGAGAAGGCTGAGGAAAGCCCATCTCCCTCCCCCCATCCTGACCATGTTCTACAGAGGGACCATTGAGAGCATCTTGAGCAGCTGCATCACTGCCTGGTTTGGGAACTGCACCGTCTCGGATCGCAAGACCCTACTGAGGATAGTGAGGACAGCTGAGAAGATCATCGGAGTCTCTCTCCCCTCTATCATGGACATTTACACCACACGCTGCATCCGCAAAAGCAAACAGCATTGTGGATGACCACACACACCCGTCACACACACTCTTTACTCTCCTGCCATCAGGAAAACGGTTCCGAAGCATTCGGGCCACCACATCAAGACTGTGCAACAGTTTCTTTCCTCAAGCCATCAGGCTTCTCAACACACAGAACTGAAATGGAACTCACACACACTCACTCACTCAAATGTGTGTTACCGAACTGTACAAACTGGACTAAACACTCAACACACACTCATTACCCATCTCAATCCATTCCACCACCATTTATTTATTTATTATTATTTATACTTGACCGTACCACTCTCTTACTGCTGTTTTTTTGCACCTTTCACTTTATTATACTGTTTACATGCTGTTTTTGCACCTTTGACTGTATTATACTATACTGTTTAAATGCTGTTTTTTGCACCTCTTGACTGCTGCTGTTTTTTGCACTACATTGTTCTGGTTATATTCACTCCCGGGTATAGTTTTTAGGTTTACTGGTCGGCGCTGTATTTGTTTTTTTTTTGTCTTGTCTTGTGTTGTCTGTCTGCACTGTCTGTCTGTACTGTTTTTTGTCTGCACTAGGTTGCACTCGATGCACTTTATGTAGCTTTGTGTTGTATTGTAGCTCTATGTTGTTTAGTGTAGCACCAGGGTTCCGGAGGAACGTTGTCTCGTTTTTACTGTGTACCGTGTACAACTGTGTATAGTAGAAATGACAATAAAAGCCTCTTGACTTGACTTCATATTCTTGTTTTGATGGGTTAAAAAGAAAGATAGACCTGCTCTAAACAAGCTTTCCAGCTTGTCCTTCCTGATGGTTCAGTGGGTTAATGCTGGTACCTCGCTAATGGCGTGAATCAGGGTTCGAATCCTGCTTTGTCCCTGCTAGTCACGATATGGTTTTGCTTCCTACGTCTGTCTTTAGCATTATATTCTTGTGTTGATGGTTTGAAAGAAAAGATAGACCTGCTCTATACAATCGTCGGAGCCGGTCCTTCCCAATGGTTCAGTGGGTTAAGACTGGTATTTCGCTGTTGGTGGGGTTCAGGGTTCGAATCCTGCGTTCTGTGTTTCTGTCTGGTCTGAATTTCTTGCTTTGAAGCATGAAACGACGGATAAACCCCCAAAAAAAAGAAGGTGAGTTGTGGTACTTGATGGCTTTGTGATAAAAGCCTTGCCTCTGAGTGCAGAGGTTGCTGGTTTGAATCTGGCTTGTCCCCACACTGGTTAAGCTGTGTGGAAAATAGTGTGTGGTGAGCAATGGGCTGGTTGACTGAACAAAGGCTGTGAAGACCTAATGCTTCACAGCCTCAGAGAAAGTGAGGGTGATAGGTTTTTGGCAGAATTTTTCCCTATATATGCAAAACTAAGTCGATAATTTTTTGGACGTTTTTGCTTCATAACCCCCTGTTTTTGGCTTCTCAGACGCCAGGGGGGCAGATGCCCGGATATTGCCCCCCTGCTCCAGGATACACCCCCCGAAACCGTCCACATCCAACCTTCCACGCAGCCATTTCTGACACCTTCCTCACTATGGTCACCGGAACCTTCCATACTCTTAACTTTGAGCCCTGGCCGGGGTTTGAACCGGCAACCTCTGTAACCCAGAGGCAAAGCGCTTCCAATTGCGCCACAGGATCTCCTGTAAGAACCTGATTTTTAGGACCTTTTTTGGTTCTTTTTTAAAACTTTTTAAAGAATTTAAAGGAAAGCTAAGCGGTAGGATTCGAACCGGGTGAGTCAGGTAGCAGCGACGACTTCACTGACCATTACACCAACACAGGAGAGGCAAACAAGTCTTTGCTTATTGGACTCTTGGCTTTTCTATAGTTAGGAGACCACTGTTTTCTCTTAGATCATGATGGTAGAGGGTCAAAACTTCTCCTTCCTATTCATTCTCTCAGTTACTCGAAGTCTATGAGAAGTGACTCAGGTACAAGAACCACATCTCCAACACCTGCACCAATGATATACCATGATTTACAAGCAACCAATTTTAATGACCTTTCATTGTTATGTTTTTAAAAACTTCTTATAATGTTTAATATGAAAATAGAGGTAAGAATCGAACCAGGAAAGTCTTACATCAGAGACCAAGACATTAACCGCTACACCACCACCGGACAGGGAGCAACGGGTTTGCTTATTGGACTTTTGTCTTCAAGAGTCTAAAAAAGATACGCGAGGTGCTTTTTCTTTTTTCTCCATTCACGACGATAGCATTTAGACCGCAATTAGATGTCCATTTAAGGCATTGTGCAGAGGCCCTTTTCCAGTGTAACCTACAACCAAACAAACGAGGGCTATGGGCCTGGCACGAGCGCACAGTGTCAGATTGCTACTGTTGGGATTGGAACTTGTGACCTTTTGAACCAGAGACCAAAGCCTTAACTACCAAGCTACTACCACCACCCTACGAGAAATGACTGAACTGTACAAGAACCACAAGTGCAACACCTGCACCACTGAGGTCATTCTTGTACCATGATAAAACACAGTCAACCACAAGACTCTCTTGTCCACCCTCAGGAGCCTTGGTATCCGTGGAGCAGCATGGAAATGGTTTGCTTCCTACCTGGAAGGTCGCTCATACCAGGTAACATTGAGGGGGTCCACATCTGCTGGTCATCCCAGCACCATTTTACCTCAGGGACTTCGTCACACCTCGCACTGCACCACGCTGTCGGAGATCCTCCAGCACTGCTCGACTGGTACCACCTTCTCTCAGGATGAGAGGTAAGTATACTTCAAGGCTCTTCTCTCTTCTGGCACCGGGGTGGTGGAATGAACGTCCCCTAGATGTATGAACAGCGGAGTCTCTGGCTTTCTTCAAGCGACAGTTGTAGACCTACCTCTTCCTGAAACACTTAAACTAACACTTTCCATGTTTGCTTTGTTCATACTCATCAGAGTTGAGCTTTTTTCTACAATTGTTTTGGCTCAGTGGGTGTAGGTACGTACCTCCCTGATGGTGCCAAATGGAGTTCACTTTGTGGTCTGTTTTCTTCCCCTGTCTATGTTTAGTGTAAAGCTTTGCTGGTATTAAAAGGGGTGGGGCTGCTGCCATCTATGATGGCTCAGTGGTTTACGGCCGTTCCTCTGTAAAAGAGTGGATCAGGGTTCAAGTCTTGGTCTCTTCGTTCAGCTATGATGGCCCAGTGGGTTAAGCCCAGAACCTCCATGATTGTTTTATTCAGCTTTTGAGGCCTATTCTGGGTGGGGTTTTTTTTTGCATTAGGTGCTTGCTTTGCTCAGAGGAAAGATAAGCCAGTACAACAGGAGGGTTTGTACTCATTGGCTGTGATAGCCTAGTGGCTTAATGTCAGTATCCCCATGAGGATGAGTTTGATAGTTCTATTCCTGTTCAAGCTGGTTTCTGTGTTGGTAAATTAAACTCCTGGACCAAATGAAAGGTAACCCCACCAAAAAAAAGCACTTCTGTGTTTTGTCTGTCTTGGCTCAGTGGGTTAATGCTTGTGCCTGAATATAGTCTACGCTGGTGATAAGGTTTTTAATCCAGTCCCACATGCCTTATTTCTTACTGCGCTGTCATTAAACAAAGGATGAGCCCTCCAAAAAGCACACATGCTTGTCAACAGGAGTGGCTCATTGGGTTAAGGCTTGTGCCAGGCTTCCCAGCCGTTCCTTCCCGATGGTTCAGTGGGTTAACGCAGTTACCTCACTTTTGGTGTGGATCAGGGTTCAAATTGTGCTTTCTTCCTGCTAGTTACGATGTGGGTTCAATGCGTGCTTCTTACATTTTTCTTTAGCGTTATATTCGTGTTTTGATGGGTTGAAAAGAAATATACACCTGCTCTAAACACACTTTCCAGCCTGTCCTCCCCGATGTTTTAGTGGGTAAATGCTGGTGCCTCACTGATGGAGGAGATCAGGTTTCGAATCCTGCTTTCTCCATACTAGTCATGATGTGGGTTAACTTCTTACATCTATCTTTAGTGTTATATTCTCGTGTTGATGGGTTGAAAGTATAGATAGACCTGCTCTAAAGATGCTTGGCAGCCT
This sequence comes from Silurus glanis, assembly GCA_014706435.1. Taxonomy (NCBI): domain Eukaryota; kingdom Metazoa; phylum Chordata; class Actinopteri; order Siluriformes; family Siluridae; genus Silurus; species Silurus glanis. The sequence goes on along the minus strand of JAAIIK010000068.1, from coordinate 3,412,842 downwards.
GTCCCCCCTGATGGTTCAGTGGAATAAGACTGGTTTTTCACTGTTGGTGGGGTTCCGGGTTTGAATCCTGCTTTCTGTGTTTATGTCTGTTCTGAATTTCTTGCTTTGCTGGTATGAAACGAAGGATAAACCCCACAAAAAAACCGAAGTTGCCCTGTAGGACTTGACGGCTTTGTGGTAAAAGCCTTGCCTCTGAGCGCAGCGGTTGCTGGTTCAAATCTGGCCTATCCCCACACTGGGTAAGCTGTGTGGAAAGTGGTGTGCAAGGGGGTGGTTGACTGAACAAAGGCTGTGAAGACCTGATGCTTCACAGCCTCAGAAAAAGTGAGGGTGATAGGTTTTTTGGCAGAATTTTTCCCTATATATGCAAAACTAAGTCGACACTTCTTTTTGAACGTTTTCATTTCATAACCCTCTGTTTTCACCTTCTCAGACGCCGGGGGGCAGATGCCCGGATATTGCCCCCCTGTTTCAGGATACGCTCTCCAAATCCATCCACATCCAACACAGCCATTTCTGACACCTTCCCCACAGCAGTCTCCAGAACCTTTCACACTCTTAACCGCAAGCCCTGGCCGGGGTTTGAACCAGCAACCTCTCAATCCAGAGGCAAAGCTCTTCCAATTGAGCCACAGGATCTCCTGCTAGAAGCCTATTTTTAGGACCTTTTATAGTTCTTTATTAAAACTTTTTAAACAATTTAAAGAAAAGCTAAGAAGTAGGAATCGAACCGGGTGAGTCAGATATCAGAGACCACATTACTAACCACTACACTACCACATGGGCAGCAAACAAGCCTTTACCATGATTTGCCAGCAACCAATTTTAATGATCTTTCATTGTTATGTTTTTAAAAACTTCTTATAATGTTCAATATCAAACTAGAGGTAAGAATCGAACCAGGGAAGTCTTTCATCATAGATCGCTAATGGCATTACTTCAAAACTCAAAACTTTGTTAGACATGTAAAGAAGCAGGAAAGACAGAGACAAAGACAAAGAGACACAGACACAGCTTTAGAAAGAGTGAGAAACAAATAGAGAGACAGCAAGAGAGAGACATATACAGTGAGACAGAGACATTTACTAAAAGAGACACAGAGACAATTAGATAGATAAAATAGAGAGACAAAGATAGCGAGATATAGCCACTTCCTGTTGGAAGTGTTTATCCTGAGCGACTCTTAATGATCTCATTTACTAAATGAGCAGTAGTGAGTTAAGGGCTTGCTCAGGTGCCCAAAACTGGCAGCTTGGAGGTGTTAAACATGTATCATATTTACAGCATGTGATATATATGTAAGCATATGTACAGTGATTAAATATAAAGGCTATATCAGTGCAGAGATGTGTGGACATCATTAAGAGCCTTTGCTATGTTTCCACACGGACAGTTAATGAGGTGATACCGGAGAGACTGCACCTCTTCAAGTCAAGTCAGGAAGCTTATATATAGAAAATTATAGACATTTTACAGATTTGAATGATGTATTGTTTTTATCTGTACGATCAATAAAGACAGTAATTTAAGTTTGTGTCGCCATTATGAGGGAAAAAACCCACAAAACGCCACCTAGAGGGTAAATTGTGTGGATCATGGCGGATTTTGGTGTTTGATTTGAGACTTGGCGCATAAATAAAACAAAAGATTACTGATTAAAGATATTTTTATCTGGAGTTTATTTATTTATTTTAGATCTAAGTAAACAAAGGACATCGTGGATAAATGTATTTTTTGCCAAAGGTTTTAATTTCGCCTGTTTTTTATTTAGTTATTTATTTATGTATTTAAACTTTTTATAAAAATGCGCGCTGAATTGATAGCGCGTTAATAAAATTTCGTGCCGTTTAAAATCATTTTAATTTTGACAGCCAAATATACATATACATACATACATACACACACACATATATATATATATATATATATATATATATATATATATATATATATATATATATATATATATATAACTGGTTTTACTGACTCCCTCTGTCTCATCCACATTAACCCTAAACTTCTTACTGCCTTCTGCTTGCTGATTCTTAGCTCCATAAATCTACATCTGTGGTGAGTGAGAGACAGGATTTATACACCAGTGGATTAAAAAAGACACGCAATGACAGGAAATCGTTTGTTCGGCTGAAATTGGCACGCAGTAAAAATAAAAAAAATATATTTCACCAAACCAATGGATTAAAACTAAAGTAGCGAGTCTGTTTTGAAAATGTAAGAAGTAAAAAGTACAGATATTTGTGTAAAAATGTAATGAGTAAAAGTAAAAAGTTGTCTGAAAAATAAATAGTGGAGTAAAGTACTGATACCAAAAAAATCTACTTAAGTACAGTAACGAAGTATTTGTACTCCGTTACTTCCCACCTCTGTCTAAATCACATAAACAAAAGAAATCATTAAATCACTCACTTCTCCTGCACGTGCTCATGTCCACACACGTGTAACTTCCTCACCAGGATTTTATGCACATAGCTGGATAGCACAAAGCAGCTCATTAAAACATTGCACATTTGCTTAATTGTTACCACATGTGACGTCTATAACGTTTTACATCGTGCAAAACAAAAACATTGCATTTATAAAATATTTTAATCATTTCTAATCATGCTGATTGCAATGTGATTACAATAGCGATCTCAATTGAGATCTGCCAATCCAACTCCATCTTTCTCTCAACTTATTCCTACGAGTTCATCTATCTCTGCTAAAGACTCTTTAAAGAAACCTGACAGTTCTTTATGCTTATTTATGAACTAACGAAGTAATTAGATGAAATTTCTAACCTGTTTATTCCCAAGACATAGCCATCTTGTTCTGTAACTTTCCCGGTTTTTCCTTTCATGTTACCCATAATTCACTGCGAGTCCTACAAAATGATGTCAGTGTAGTTTTTATTACCTTAAAGGTATATAGCCCTGTTCTAACTATTAACATTCAGGTGTATAACATGACCCGGTTACATAAGAATAAATCATTAGGCAGGAAATTATCAACGATTATATAAATATAATAAATATAATTGATTAGTATGAGAGAGCTTTAAATTAAATTTATTAAATATTCAAGCCATGTGGATAAACATATGGGCATCTTACAGAAATAAGAGTCAGTAAGGTTGATGAGTTGATGAGGAGTTTGTGTATGCAAACATGCTGAATTTTACATCGAACATTATCATTTTTTAGCACGAGTTTATCTTTGCATACAATAAGACAAATAATTGAATTTACCTCTGTCTAGCTTTTTCTCAAACTCTTTACTGCAGCAAAAAAATAGCAAGCAAACTGAGGCGCAGGAGCTCTGAGTAGAGCATCGGTCCTTTTTCTCATTTCTTATGACTTTAAATTTATGTTCATTTGTTGTAATGCTATTAAAAGCTTAACATTTTGACATTTTGGACTTTTTTTGCCCAGGGGTGCACAAAACCAGTATAGACTTTCACCTTAATAAACCATCAATATGAATATTAAACAACTCAGTATTGATCTGAAGGCATAATTTATTGTCAATACTGTACTATTCAATAATATACTCTCTCTCTCTCTCTCTCTCTCTCTCTCTCTCTCTCTCTCAGCCTAACTCTCATCATAATTCTCTCAGCAAAATTTTCACACCTAGCAAAACCACACTCACTACTGTTTTCTCCATACAAATCCCCTGAGAGCTTAAGGCAGAGCACAGGGTAACCTTTGTTCCTCACCTGGCCAAGCACTACTTAAATTTTGAAAGCCGGGAAAGTCTGTCAGCGAGGTCATTTATATTTGTCACGCTGTGTGGCACAGATTTGTTGTGTAAGCACGAACAGGAGAAATTGTGACACTTTTCTCAGGCCAGAAATAATACATAAATTTTTGGAACAATGTTCTAACTTTCCAAGTTAACATTAAAACTTAAAAGTTAAGCCATTAAACCTTTTGCATGTAAACGTTCAAATCAGTCAAAACTCTAAGACGTTATATGAAATAAATAAAAAAAAATGGCCATGCACATCAATGCAACACGAATTTGTACCTCTTCAACTGGAAGGCATGAAATATTGTTATTAGTTCGATTCAGATTTTGAGGGTATGTTTCATAGTTAGCTCGCTTGGAGCTAATATATTGCATTGCCACTACCATATTTGATGTTTCTTGAGTTTTGCACAGTGGAAACCGCATCTGCAGCAAAATGCACAAGCTCAAATATGTCATGCTGACAGAGGAAAAGAAATTGATTTGGTCAAGATACACCTACAAGGACATTTACAGGACAGATTTACAAGAAAAAGCTGGACATCATGTGGAAAGATCAGCCAAAACAGTTCAAAACAGTTATTTTTTTGTAAAGTTTGCACAAAAACTCAATTTGCCTTTATTTTAAATTCCCAGAAAAACATTTATGCACAGAATAAATACACAAAAATGCACGGAAAACCTATGAGGTTAATATCAGTGCTTCTGCTATAGACAATGTATTTATTTATTTATATATTTTTTTTTGTTTATTTTGATACATTTAAAGTGAAGGTATTTGGTATTTTATTTTAAAATATATTTTGATGTATCTTCGCCCAACCCAGGATGCAGCGCTCTGTTAAACTGGGAGTTTCTCTATAATATTGATGCTTTCTATAGCCGTGGTGTCATAACGATGGTATTAAGAGGTAAATTAATTCAAGTGGGACACCACTGAAGTTTTTGCATCACGCTGTGCCTACTGGTTGTTTCAGATGAGTGTCAAAGCAGCGGTCACACTCTGAAACTTTAATAAGAAATCTCTAACCCTGCCAGAACTTTGTTGTTGGCAGTCTATCGGTTCTATAATATTTAACTGACCATCAGTGAGCACATCATGTTAATAATGTTAATAACCTATCCATACCATTCTCAATTGAATGCACAGTCTTCAGGGAAAAAAAACACTGCCATAGTTGCTGTTTTAATTTTACATCATATGTCTTCTTTTTTAAACTGTTCCTTTACTACACAAAATCCCGTACAGCTGTCCTCTACAGCACCTACAGTACCACATCATGATCAGTGTGTCCTGGAGACTGACAGAATTAGCTCAGCTAATCTGCTTTCCCAATCATCCTAAAGCTTCCTGTTGTTATGACCATGAATTATATTGTGCCCTTTGAATATAAATGGTATCCAGTTATCACCGCTTCACATCTGGGTTCAAGACTAAATGGTTTTACAGTCATGACACATGAGCAGATCCTTCTCTCTCTCTCTCTCTCCCACCATCCTGCTGTCTGCATTCTTATTAAACTTGTTTTATGCTAAATTATGCATAAATGTAGCCATATTGAGACCGCATATGAAAGGATGGAGAAGAGACTAGGAGAAATGACGTAAGAGAGGCTTAGGTAGGCTACTTTAGTGCATCTGCCATACATAAGGGGTTTCTGAGAGTCCTCTATCCTTGATGTTTAGTGAATTTCTAAATGCTTATTTGCCTTGTAAATTTCAGAACATACCATACCAGTGTGTGTGAATGTAGCCTTGATTATATCAGATGCAAAAGGGTCTATAGGTGGATTTATGTGTAAGCAAAGCAGTGAGCAAAGGTTTTCTGGACATTCATATGGTGTATTGTAAGCTTATTGCTTTTTAAACATCCTATTCCACATTTAGTCCCTATCTGCTGTTATTATAACCTAAACTCTTCTGGGAAGATGTTCATCTAGATATTGGAGAGGGGATATGAAGATTTGTGCTCAATCATCCCCAAGTGTGTCGGTAAAGTCAACTGGGTTGCAGTCAGTGTTCCAATTCATTCATGTTCTACAGGGTTAAGGTCAGAACTCTATAATAGGAGATCTTCCACTCCAACTGATGTAAACCATATCTTACATTTATCAGAGAGTATTATTACCAGTATTCCTATGATCAGATTAGGACATTAATAGTATTTAAAGAGGATGGTAAAAACTGAGTTTGGTTTAAAACATATTATTCATTATTCATTGCACTATTGGTGATTATAGCACTATGTACAAATAGCAGTGGCGGGCGGTCAGGGCCAGTAAACCCTTCCCTGCTGGCCTAAACACTATCAGAAGCAATGATCTTCATTTACAACCTAAATTCTAATATTTGTTCCATGAAATTGTATTAATTTATTCCCAACAGTTTATTCTCTTCATTTCGTAGTGTTTCTCTTGGTTGCACTGCTTCCAGTACATGTATGTGGATGTTCGATTTTTTGTCCAATCAGATTTCAGCCTCTATGTGCTGCCATGTCAATCTAATCTGCCCAGGGCCTGTAAAGTCTGTTCTGCTGGCTCTTTAGCCATAGAGAGAATTAGCAACGGGTCTGCTTCTTTAACCAATCAGATTTGATATTCTCCTCACAGGGCAGCTAGCTGGCCCAGAATAACGTCAGCATTTTTCCCATCCTCTGATTGGTTGGTGAGAAGGAAACTGTTACAGCTAAGTTCGACTGGCAAAACACATGTGTAGCTCTGCACACATTAATACATCTGAGTTAGAATATTTTATGCCTACGGAGGAAGAGAAACCTATTTGATCTCTGACATACTTAAAAAATTCATTTTGAAGAAAAGCTAGACATCGTGAGGAGGTCGGCCAACCCTAAAGCTAGCTAGCTTGTCTCAGCCCGGGAAAGGGTTTGTTCTCCACTTCCAGACCAGTAAATATGAGCGGTACCACTGGCTTACAGCCTCTGAGGAGCGGTGCAAATTATGAGTCTGCATCTCTGTTGAGTAGGTTGTATTTTATGTAGATTTTTAATGTTTTTGTCATGTTATTAGACAAATATTGATTCTGAACTGCTCCAGATGATGTAGGTGCACAGACGTGGTTGTAATGTAGAGGTTTGAAGTCTTTACTGGGTTTCTTGCTTTAGTAAAATGGTATTTACCCTCCATATGTGAAATGTCTCTCTCTCTGTAATGCCATGCGTTGTTATACTGGGTTTTTGTACAGTATTGATGGTTTCTATAATTGCGATGTGATAGTGGTGGTATTAAGGGGTGAATTAAGTCCCCACTGAAGGCCCAGGTACCAAATGCATGGCCCACCACTGACAAATAGCAACTAGCACTTTCATTATTTTATTGTGAAAAAACTTCAGAGCATAAAAGTATTTTTGAACAAACTAAGAGTACATTAAAAAATACAAATAAATAAAATCCCCTAAATCTTGATTGAGTGAAGAATTTTCCACATCTGGCTGTTGCTCTCAGGAAGCCGAGTCTGAAACAGCTGCTTTCATTAGATAGATTCAGTTACTGGTTTTAGAAGGAAATAGGCGTAAAACAATCTTAGTCTACTATAAATAAATAAGCAAAAAAATCTGAGAGATGCATGCGCGTGAAGACATTAGCAGTATCGCATGGACTACTGCTTTTGGCGCTTATTGTCTCTCTGGGTGCACTTTGTTTTATGTCAGTATGCAGTTTGTTGTTTTACATTTCCACAAAATAATGAAACTATATAAATCCCAGTGGGTTTAGTTTGCAAAACTGTGTGGTTTGATTGTATTATTTTTAATATAGTACACTGAAGATTTATTGATGATTCATATGCTGCAATGCTGAGGTGCACTCAGACTCACTGTCACTCTGATTGGTTTTCCACACTTGTTTGGCTGACCTTTCCTTATGATGTCTAGCTTTTCTTGAAAACTTTTTTGTGAGTGTATCTGCAACCAAATCAATTTATTTTCCTCTGTCGGCCACTGAGAAATGAAAGAAAAAATGCGGTTTGCGAGCTCTCTGAACATCCAATCAAAGGATTGGAAAATGCCAATGTTATTATATGTCTGATAGCCTCTGTGTTACCAAATCCAAATCTGATTGGTCAAAGCAACATGTATTTTATGCTACATGTGCCCACACTGCTGATTCTGAAGGCCTCATGGTAGATTCTTTTGATGCTGGCAACATGTGTTGTGATCGCTGAAATCTGATAAGACAGAAGCTCTTTAATATAATTTCATACATATTCATAGAAAAAATTATTAAACGTAAGGTAGTGATCAGGTAGCTTCACATGTAGCATTTCATCTTTTATGGTGAATCAAAATTTAAGAAAATGTATGTAAAATATCTACCTGAAACAAATGAATGTTAGGTGTGGTTAATGGTGTTGGTATAAAGGTAAACAATTGTTAATATCATTGAGCATTTTTTTAATATTAAGTCAATATTTTGACATATAAATAGGAAATAATCTAAAAAAAAAAAAAAAAAGAAATATAATAAAAATACAATTTGAAAATTGTGAATCTTTTACATTTTTACAATCGATTATTTTTGCCTTTTTACATGTAATTAAATTTAGGATCATTTTAGATAGTCTAAATATAAAGATTTATACATGTGTTGCATTTAAATCATTCTCTTTAGCACATTGTTAAAAGATAATTTTGCAGGTTTGATCAAGAAAATCATAAAAGTAGCACACAACAGCACATCGTTTTCATGAGTCTATTTATAAGAATTGCTTTACAAACCACTGGCAAAGAATAGATATTTATCTGATTAACAGCAAATGAAAGAGGGCACAAAGAGGAAACATTTTCACAGTGTAACAGCGATCACATACAAAATATTGATGTCAGCTGACAAAACGCCATTTGCAGAATTATTAAATCAGGAACGAACAAGCGTGTTGTGAAATGACAACATTTTTTAATTAAATAGAAAATAGAAACATAATATAAGACATGTTATGGGGTAAACTTCATGTTTCTTTTTTAATCCTTTTCCCCCCTCATTTTTTTTTTACTTTTTTGAGATGAGGTATGTAAAATTCCTAGCGCTACAGTTTTTATTTCTCAGATTCACATATAACTACTTATTAAAAAAAAAAAAAAAAAAAAAAAACACGTTAAAGAACCATTGGACTTTCTTTTAAAGAAAAATTACATTTCTGCTGTTATGTATCTAGCTGCGTATATACAACTGGTTGGAATAAAACGGAGATATTTTTGTATTTATAAGCTTTGCATGCAGTTTATGATGCTGGCTTTGTCGAGTATTCTGCTTATATAGTGTATGTGTAAGACAAGCACCTTTCATTGCTCTTTGGTGTATCCAGATCTTTACAGTCTATTCATAAATTTACATATATTTCTGCAAAAATGTATACACATATTTCTGTTGTTTTTAAGAAAAATATCCCAAAAAATGCTTTGAGCAATGTGTAAACCAAACTATTCCTTTATGCAATTTTTATCCTCGTTTTTTTGAAACAATGAAAGCAGTATTCTCGTCAGACTTTCCTTTTCCAATTTTTCCAATCCAATTAATTTTAAGTTTATGTGTTTTTGTAAATGATGTGATGCAGCAGGACAACTGGCAAAAGACCAAACGCTCCTTGTATTTTTATTTGTTTCCCAATACTTTTAGATATATACTGCAGTGTAAAGTGTGACAATGCAGTTAAATTTGTCAATCTTATCGCAAGCAACTTGCAATTATCTCATTTATAAAACTGGGTATCAGTTACCAATTAAGGGCCTTGGTCAGGAGCCCAGCAGTAGCTGTTTGGCGGTGCTGAGATTTGAACTCACAAACATTCAATCAGAAGCCCAAAGCGACCAGTGAGCTATCAATTTCACACGTTTTATTTTTATACCAAAACCTCAGAACTAATACTGAGGTTTCAAATAGTGTGTGGTTCTCTTCCGCTAAAAAACACCAGCACCAGCTGAATAAAAATACTCTGAGACCTAATCGGGGAAAGTGACTTGACGGGTGATGTTCTCTGCAAGCTTGGAATGTTCATTGTAACATGCTGACATCAACAAGTGCATTCTATTTGGGATTTAAAAATACATACCAGCACCATGCATTACTGCTATAGTCAGGAATTTCACAAGTACTAAGCAACTGTTGATTACAACTGCACTGTGTTGGTTGCTGTGTTGGAAGTAAGTGATCATAGAGATAGACAATAATAAAAAGAATAAATCCCATGGTACCAATTTGACAAACAAAAAAGTGTACAGTTTATATAAATATATGCAATAGTGGGATTTTTCGTATAAGCAAAAATATCTGTTGTTCAGTATGTTTGGCATAATTAATATGCAATCTGGGGCCTTTCTACCAATAAGTACAATCAAATAGTGAATAGTTCCAGACAAGTCCATATGATTAAAAACCTTTTCTATTGATTTGGTGAATATTTAATAGGAAATCAAGTCATCTTTCTGAAAAGAAAAAAAAAACATTGTATTTTATATTATATTATATTTAGGAATACTTTACACACATTTTCCCAATATTAAGAGGTAAATAAAGACTTAGTCAAGACTTTTGTCTCTCTGATGGAAAAAAAGACTTTTGCTAATTTAATACATGCTTCGCAGTTTATCATGCAATCTTAGATCTAAAAGTGAAATTTTAGACTGTGATAAATCGCATTGTGAGAGCAAATGAATTCAATTGAAACTTTATTCATTTATTTCTATCATATTTGAAGAAGTTTTAGGCCGGCTTCACCTGCTTTAGTTTCCATTGATTTGTTAAGAATGTGTTTCTTGTTGAGATCTGAACTCACTGTGTTGATCAAAATAGATTTAAGGAATATAACACTTAAAAGTATGATTTTATATGCCTATTTGTGTTTATTTTTTATTTCTGATGATCTGGAGCTATTTAAATGGATCTTATATGCTTAAATGTATGTCAACTTTTCGGCATAACAGAGATGGGGTAAAGTGTACCAAAAATTTGAATGAATATTAATCGAGTGATTAATAAGTCTTCACAATATCTGTTAGTCTGAACGTTTGATAGTCAGAAAGCTGGTTCATTTACTCAAAAAAACTGGCAAAAGCAAGAAGTATGAGTTAAATATCTGAGAAAACATTAGCTTTATAATAATGTGCTTTAAACAAGCATCATGTTTTGCTGGCAGAATGTACACCATGATACACCAACACCATGTTAAGCAATGAACATTTACATGGTAAATATCAAGTCCAGTATACTGACAGAATTCACAAAGAAAATTGACCCGTCAAGAGTGTTTCAAACTCTCCAAACACAAGAACACAATGCACATATTCTGTACAAGCAAATTTTCACTCAAAAAACAAAAAAAAAAGAAGTACACTTCCAAGTCAGATGAAATCAACAACATTCATTTGTGATAAACTAAGTTAAACAGATTGTAGCTGGACTTATTTATTTTCCAACAGCGCATGTTCTATGTGGATCGTTGTGAAACATACAAATATCATACTGTTTGTTATTAACCGAGCTTCGTTTTTCAAAGCAGATGGAGCTTTTGGAAAATATTCGACTTGATCGAACAGAGTACAATCCTTAAACATGAAAAACTCAAATAGCTTTCTTTGACCACATACTCATTTAGACTTTCAGTGTTGTGTTTTTTTTAGAATGCATTTGCACTCTGTACATATACATACCATGTACATATCAACTTCAAAACACTACTTAAAGTCATTTCTTCTTTTTTCTCTCTTGACAGCAAAAAAGCACAGCTGCTACAAACAGGAAAGTCAGAGGTCTCACAACACAGACATAAGAGCTGCAAATAACCCCGTCAGAAAAATAAAACTCCTCGCCACATACTTTGACACTTTATAATTCAACGTGTTGTGTTTGTATACAGGAATCCAGAACATAGGCACAAAGGAATCTTTCTGTATTTGTTAAAAAAGTCAGTCACCGAATGGCCCGTATCCTCTGGAGAATCATCTTATTCATTCAGTTTCTTTTCACATCCAGCAAACCAGCACACCCTTTGGTTTTAATGAAGCAATGTTTGTGTTTGTGAGTGAAGGCAAAAAGAAAGTTCTAAGAGGGATTAGCAGCTGAAAATCTGTCACATTCTTCAGGAATGCCACCTCAGTGTTTTGCCTGTTTTAAGCAGCAGAACTGTAGAGAAATCATACACACATTTTTATATATATATATATATATATATATATATATATATATATATATATATATATATATATATATATATATATATATATATACACTGTACAGTACTATTCAAAAATTTGGAATTAATACTTTCAGTAATATAAAAAAAAATCATCTGCTCTATAGTTTAATAAGTTTCAATGAATTTGTAGAGAAAAAAAAAGACATATTGAAATGTAGATATGCTCTAAGACATTCATCCAAATGGCATTGACAATGTTATAACAAAAATCTGCAGAATACATAGTAATATAATAGAATATCAAAAATGATGGACATTCAACCAAGAAATAACTTAATATTTAGAAAATCTGTGATATAGAACGCTCAGGGAGGAATGATCATGTAAGGAATAAAAGCTGATAGGGCATTTCGTTATAGGAAAATAATCAATGATCAGTGGGGTGGGGTGAAGTGGTCTGACATTGGCCTGACAAGTGTAACCCTGAAGTTGATTGTTTCCCGATAACTTCATGTCTAGATGAGTTTTATTCCTCATATATCACAGCGATCTCCTAACCATTACAGTTGTTTTGTTTATTACAGAATGACATATTTGTGGATGGTTATATTTAATGTTGTTGAATGTGAAGTTTCTGGCCAAGTTTCTGTTACGACTTATATAATAGCAGCAATAAACGCTAATTCCCTGACCAGCCTTTCTTCCTCTCTCTTTAAATTAACAACAAAAAAACACAGCTTTTCATGCTACAAAGTTCTACGCGACAAATTCACGAAATTCTCTGTTATGAAGGATCGGATCTGCTATGGCAGAAAACATACTGACAATTAGTCAATACTGTGCTGACATCGGAGAGTCCTTCTGTAAATATTAAAATAATTGTCTTATTATAGAAACCTTTTCTTTGTTAAATAGCAAGTTAATAATTATTAAACTACATCTTGTGGATGAGTTGTTATTATAGAAATGATAGCTTTTTTGAATGGGTGAATTCATGGAATCCTGTGATTTGAATTAGAGCTTGCACTAAAGTCGGAGCTGCTGTTATAGAAAATGCATCAAAACCTTTTGACAGAACCAGTTTTGAGAATGTAGTGTACAAATACTTTTGTATACGATGTATCATGTTATAACACTGTTTTCCCCCCAAAATATTTATTATATAAAACCTCTTAAAATATTTCTGTGTCTAATATATTTTTTTTAAGTAAATAAAATAATGCATGTAATATGTAACAGTTGATTCCAAACTTTTGAACAATAGTGTACACTTCGGGAAGCGTCTCAGCAAGAGATGTGCTGCCAACACACATGTACTGGGTGTCATGATTTTCACCCTGAGATGGGAGAATCTGCGAGGACTGTACATGTGATCTCCTAATCATAGAGTCTCCAGTTTCCTTGGTTTCCTTCTTTCTTATGGCATTCTTTGAAAAAAATGTTTCTTATATAATTTCTTTGATATTTTGTGCCTCAGGTGTAGGTGGTTGAACCATGTTCATACTGAGTCATCGACATGCCTGCCATTCAAGTGTTCACTGTTGTTATCGTAGTGGAACATGAAAGCAGGCACCTCCGTGATAGACGTGGTGGTGTAGGAAGTGGACCGCATGGACCAATGCTCACGGCGTCGCTGACCCCATTGCACTTTGTACTGCATCCACTGCCTCTTCAGTGTAGCCTGGACCTGCAGGAGGAGGTCAGATATCATATTCTGCTTAGTGTACATTGATCATGATTCTAAATCATTATTTTTTTTCATCATGTTCCAATAATAACAATTAGGAGCTGGAGATTAAATCTAATATTATGGTATTGTTTGATCTTTCAACAAAAAAAAAAATCTGGAGGTTTGTTGAGGTATTTCATGTACATTTTAAGTTGCTTTACACTTTCTAGTTTTGTAAACATGGCCTGTACTTGATTTAAATGCATGTTTAGGGTCATTATCTTGTGAAAGAACCATCCATGGCAGATGTCCCCAACCATCAGGTCGCAACCCAATACCGTGTGAAAGAAAACTAGTACAACTGATTTGGTACT